>VUYV01000059.1:338921-461434 GCA_008711295.1 Anarhynchus alexandrinus | reverse complement strand
TTTTTTTTTTTTTTTTTTAAGGAAAGATACCAATGGTAGGCAGGAAGGGGAAGTAGCTACCAGAAACTTCCAGTGGTTAGCACAAAAAAGCATGTGTGGGTTTAAGTACAAATATCTACAAAGTTCATCAGGGATAACTCTAAATTGGTGGTGCTTTTTAATCCATAAGGCACGTTAGGTTATTAGACTGCCAACAGCATTTACAGAAAACTAGGCTAGAAGCAAACAACAGAAAAAGATTTTTCTTAGGTAACAGAAAAAGAAGATTCCTTAATAGGTTGGTTAATTATGACAAAAACTGTCAGGCATTAAAAAGTGTCAGTGATATTTTAAAGTTTCTTTTCAATACCAAGGTTGTAATAAGATCAGCTGTCCTGCCGCTTGCCTCCTGGTGAACCTGGCAGTGCTTCCTCCACAGTTAATGGAGTTTGACTCTTGAAATCTGCATAAATTGAAGAATAACTGAAAACTCTTTCTGCGGCTTAAGGTTTAAGTTTATATTGCTGTTAACGTTTATTTACATTTAATGTCCAGAAGTAGATGCAATTATAGTCCCAGCTTCGAAGAGCACGCGGTGTTTAAGCGCCTGATTCTGTAGACACGCGTGCATCCGTTTGGTTATCGGGTCCACTGCCTTAAGGCCTGATTCTAATCTATGTGTTAACGCAACTTTTGCAACACTGTCACGTATATTTATCTTTGGGCCAAGCAATTACTGTTAGAAGTAGCACAGCTGTCAGCTGAGTTATTTACAATTATACAGCGCCCTGGCTGATTTCACAGCCATGCCTCGACGCTCGGTGCGGTTGGTATGCGCAGGAAATGGGGTTTCTTCAGATTTCTTTCTGGCGAGAGTGCCCGAAGCATGTCCGTGTTCTGTCTTGGGACCGCGCATCACAGACACCGTGCTCCAGCGGACAACGCGGGTCGCAGGGACAGCCCTCGGGCAGGGCGCCACTAACGACGTCCAGGTGCCACTAACGATGTCCGCACACAGGAACTCCCGACAGCCAATTCTGCGCCATCGCTGCGGGCAAGCGGACTGAGGAAACAGAGGTTGGAGGAAGTTGTTGCTGTAAAGCCCGTGATAGCCAAAACATTTGTTTTAGTGCAATTAAGATAAGCTAGCAGCAATAAAATTAATGAACCTGTGGTGATCTAATGAGCAAAAGTGCGAAGACCTGACTAATAAAAAATGGAAATTGCATGTTTTGTGAAGTGCAGTTGCCACTTCCAGACTGTGCGCGTTCTAGTCATCCGTATATTTATTAGTAGAATTCACTAATAGACCGCCACTATAAAACGCTGTGGTTTATTCCTCGTGTCAGCCTTATCTGTGTGGAAGGAAGGCTGCCGGTTTCAGCCTGGGGCAGGACCCACCCTCATTTCCCATCCGTCCTCTTCGCTACAGACAGACCAATACATAAGGAGATTCCTACCCGGGAAAGAGAAAAGATAGCTACAAAAATCTGACCTCCCCTTTTGATCTTACATATATCCATTATCCATTTGTCAGCATACCCCAGTTTGTATGCTGTGTTGGTTCCTGTTCAAGGCGGACGCGTGGTACTTAAGACATCTAGGCTGTAATTTGTGTTTACACAGGAAAATTGACCTGAGGGGTTGCTGTGGCATAATTTAATTGCGAGATCGGTGCCGGGATAACCTCACCCCTCTCTGCGCACGCTCCCGCGCTTGAGGAAGTTACCCCTTTTGTGTAATTAATGAAAGTTAACTGTTTGCCAGTGTAAGCGCATGTAAACAACATAGCATGGTTTGTCAGATTTACTAGAGGAGAAAAGTTTTAAGAACCAGATGAAAACCCAAGTAAAATTTTAGATGGCAATGTAACGGAACACAATCATCTTCGTGTTTGTAAATTTTATTTTATCTGCTATACATCGCATTATGAAGTGAAGTTGAGGTGGATGACTGACCTTTATTCAGGCAGTTATTTGTGATTATGCTGTCACAGCACCCTGTCCCACACTGGCCAGGGCTTGCTCACTCGTGCTGAGTATTGCACGACTCAGAGACACGTGTAAACAGCTGGTTAGTCCTTAGCAACATTTCGTGCTCTCTGATAACATTTTTAATGCAGTCAGAAACTTGTCCGCGGTTTTGGGTTTCATTCTGGGGACGAACACAACGCCACCTGTTCCCACGCACTGCGCCCCTGCCCGCCGAAACCTGTCATGGCGCCGGCGGGCGGCAGCGCTCACAGCGGGGGGCGGGAGGACGCGAGAATAGCGGGTTCTGATTGGCCCGGGTTCCCGCGGCGACTGGCGATTGGTGCTCGCGGCCGCCCTTCTGGAGGGTTCGGCGCTGGCGCTGAGGGGAGGGTCGTGTCCAGCCCGGGATGGCGGTAGGGGGCTGCGGGGTACATGGATGCCCTGCTCCTCGTGTGAGGCAGACCTGCCTGCGCAGCCGTGTGCTCGATGCAAAGAGGGAGCCTGGTTCAAGCACGGCTGCCCGGCTCCTCTCCTCATCCACGGGCGCCTTCATTTTCAGGCTTAAGAACAGAGACAAAACATGCCAGTTTCAACAGTTGGATTTTTTTTTGCCACTGAATTGTCACAAAAAGTAGCTGAGCTATGAGGGTTGTTACTCCTCTTCAGGTAATGATCGTTCTGTTTGACCCTTGCCTGGTTGTGAATACCTCTGTTGGCTTCTTTATGCTGAGGGTTTATCCACTGTCCTGCAGCACACTGAAAATTGGTATTTCAGTAACAGCTCAAAAAGCATGGGGTTTTGTATCAAGTAACTAACAGGGTGACTGCTATTCTGTAGGACTATCTTCATGTTTTATTCATTAATCTCAATTTTTGTAATTTAAATTTGTGTCAGTTACAGGAGAATGATGCTGTAATTATTTCGTATAAATTACACAATTTATAGATGGCATGGGGACCCAGGGTTCTTCTCATAAGTCTCATTTGAATTACAACAGCAGTCCCTGGTAGTTGTAGGTCTTGATAAGAGAATTTGGGACCTTACTATGAAATTTAGGTCCAGCTTTCCGTAAAACGTGAGAGTTGCGATCTTTGGACCAGGGAAATGAGCGGGAACGTAACAGCCCAGGCTCCTTCTTTCACCTCTCGAGATGACTGAGGCTGTGCAAGCGCCCTTACCCAGATCCAGGGCAGGGAAAGATGTTTTCATCCCCAGCTGCTTCCTCTGCCCTTCTACAGGTGGTTACTCTGTCTAAAACATCTCTGGGCTTCAGCTGGTGTTACTGTTTGCTGAATCCACAGCAGAGAAAATCAGCCAAATGTTGCTAAGTCCATCCTGTTAAAATAATTTTGCATTTAAATTATACCATCAAAGCTGCCTTGGGAGCAGGAGCAGGGGGATGAACCTCACTGAGCAGCTACATGTTGAAGTGCTGCCGCTGTTTGCTGGGTAACGGGCTTTGGGTTACCAGATACCCCTGGAGAAACAGATTGCTTTTGGGAAAGACTCCTCATACGAAGAAAGGCTGATGGATGCTTATTCCCTCCCTGGTCTGTGTGTGTGTTTGTTTGTTTTGTATGTTGGCCAACTCAAGAATGTATATTTATCTGTCATTCAAAATAATTCTGTAATCAATGCAATTTTAGCTGTGTTCCTTTTGCAGAAAAAGCGTTTAACATAAACACATCAACAGCAGAAGTAATGTAAAAGGATTAAGCTTTCTTGCTTGCGGTTTCTAATTACTTTGGAAAGTAGAAACTCTAGGAAATAGCTGACTCTTCTTAGTGACTGTGAGAAATTTGGACTCTTTAGGATCTGCATGGCTTTACCTTTTTTCCTAGTGGTCTTGGCTGCAGGTAGTCCGGAAGGTGTACGGTCACTTCAGTCACTGCAGGACTTCAGTCCAACTCATGTCCTTGGACAGGCCAGTTTGGTGCAATGTTTCCTTCTATTTTGTTTCTTTGCTGTTCTTTGCATCTTTTACATTTATCTTCTGAGCTATTCCACAAAGCAATATGTGAAATTAGGCTTTTACAGTGAATTACAGGGAATGTTGAAGAAAATATTGGAAGCATTTCAGGGATACTTTTTTTTTTAATATCAGAACTTTCACTGGAAACGAGTTATGCTTACTCAGCCACGAGATCCAAAACAGTACTGTGTGATCTTGCCTCAAAACAATTAATTCTAAATATCTTGCAATGGAGATAATAAATTGCCTGGGATCAACATTAATCCTAAGCAAAAGAAATAGTTTGAGTTACTTGCTATAAGAATTCAAAATAAATGGAATGAAGAGACTATGTCCATTTAAATCTTTTGCTAGGAGTTGTTTGCTTCCATCTACAACACACCATGCCTGAAGAACTCTCTGCTGCTTACATAGTATAAATATAAGCATTTTGTCAAAGAGGCCGGTCACCAGCAATTAACGCTCTCTTGTTTATCTTTTGTGCATTTTGCTCACAGCTTTAACAAGCAGATAAAGAGGGAAACAAGACACTATAAAAATGTGCATTCCGTTTACCAACTAAAAGTCCTCAGAGCTATTATTGCTTTACTGTTACTATGCAGAGTCCTGGCTTTGATTTCTTCAGTCTGCTGCAGCAAAAAATAATAGTATTGTGATAACACAAAAGACCTTGTAGGACTTGAATAACTAATTATAATTCTGTTGGAAATCATACTGTATTTACAATATCATACCACATATTTACTGCTTCTACTTCAGAGTGCAATACTTGATGAATTTTTAAAATGTATTTATTTAAATTTCGTCAAATGACAATTGTGGATGCTTCTGTGTACACTTCTGATGAGTTCCAAAGCTAACGGCACTCTCAACTCCACCACCATTTTTGTATTTCCCCTTCTGCAGTCTAATTTACTGAGTGGTTTTCCACCATAGAAAAATAAGTAAGTTTAAGGAGTATATGAAAAAAGCAAACTCCAAATAAGGTAAATTAAGTTACAGAGACGTATTAACTTTGCCATAAGGCATAACTCTTTCAAAGGTCTCTTCAGGAGTTTTTGTAAATGGGCTCTCTTCACAGAATCGTTGTTGGGAATGAAACTGAGTGAGACTGAGATCAGGCTTGATACTTGCTTAGTTAGGCTACTGGGGAGACGTTAGAGCTTGGTGCCACGTGCCGTTCATCCTCTCCTGCTGGTAGCTCGCTCTAGTAGCTCTCAGTTGCAGAACAGAAAACGCTAGTATTATTAATGCAAATGAACTTGGCAGTCAGGAGAACAACTGAATTATTTGATCATCTTTTAGGCTGTATACTCCTCCCATGTTTCTCTAGTATTAGGCACTGAAAAGAAGAGAAACAACTAAGATGTGAAGTTGAAGGGGAAGAGAGATACATTCTTGTTCTGTAGAGGTTTTTTGTTGTTTTAAGTTGTTATGCACTAGCACAGTGCTGTAGTGTTTGTGCTGTAAATGCTGCAGGAAACTATTCAAACTTAAAAGAGAAACTTCTTAATGATTGCTTGGAAACATAAACCCCACAACTAATACAAAACCATTCAATGAATGTAAGACCTGTGCTTTTTGTCAGCCATCTTAAGTGCTTAATTTTTTATGTTTGCAGTAGACCTTGTGCAACAAAATGTAAAAGCTGTGCTGGATCATGATCTGTTGCATTTATACCATTATTCTATTTAATATAATTTACTTAATAGAATAAAATTATCCCCCTCCCAAAGTCTTATCTGCTTAGAAAGGAATAAAATACCAGAATGTTTAAACATGGATTCTGAAGTACGTAGCAAAGATTTTATTCCTCGTGTATTAATGCCTGAATACAATCTGAATCTTTTTCTGTGAAGGCTTTAATTGCAAGCTGATAACAGTGACTCTTTTGTGGTAACAGTCATTCATTGGGTCATGATCAAAAAGCAAAGGAATAGAATTATGAAGAAGAGAGACCAACTCCCTCCATGCTGTGTTCCCTCTTCTGCTTTTGGGGCAATTATGACGTGTTTCTGCATTCCAGAATTTAGGGAAAAAGAAGATGGGGGAGGGAAGTTAAACCCTTTGGTAGTTTTGACTCACAAGAAATGCGTTCTTATTCAAAGAGAGTTCTGTCCCTGTTACTATTCAGGAACCAAACAATAACCGTGCTCAGCAGCACTGGAATGAACTGTGGGCTGGCCCGGCAAACGCAGTACCAAATCTGTACAGAGGGACATTGGGGTCATGTGTGTCTCATTCTTGCTCATTCCTTGGTAAACCTGAAGGTTCTCTTCTTTGCATGACCGGTCTATACTTTGACCATAGGCACATTTGAAAAGCAGATCATGTCCCTGTGGTCTCAGTGGACTGAGGGAGGGAAGCCCACGTGCTTTGCAAACAAACCCAGTGGCACAACTGACCACGCATATGTCAGATTGGTATTAGTATTTTACTGAACTAGTCGTGATGATTATTTTTTTAGTTTTGTGATTGTGGTTGGGTAAACAAAGAGATGCTCATAGCTACCCAAAGACTTGCAAATCCCACTAGTGATTTACAGAGCATTGGTGATCTTGGATGACTTAAATTTGATCTTCTTGCTGAGGCTTCTAAACAGTGAGGGATAATCTGATCTGTTATTCCAGTTTGATGGTGAGACATTAAAAAGCAGTTGTTTAGGCTGATAGCTTTGTTATGGCTGAGGGAATTGTTAACCTGCTTCTTCTGTCTTGTGCTGGTAGAAATTAGTACTGTTACTAAATGCTACTGGATGCCTTGTAGCCTTGTGAGTGCAATTATGGACATTTTTTTAATCAAGCAAATTTGCCATGGTCTTGCCTTTTTTAAACTTACTTTATTCTATTCTCAAGCCTGTTTTAACCTAACCATGTTAAAACCAAGGTTTTAACCATCCTTGATCTGTTCTATCGTTATCCAGATTCCGAATTTCTTTTAAGCAGCATTACATACCTGAGCATGAGCTAGAAAGAGTGAGCAAGGGACCTTTTGCTCAAAGCTGGGGAGTCCCTACAGTAGGTGCTAGCCTTGGTCAGTAGGGAAATGGACATTTTATAGAATCATAGAATTGTCGAGGTTGGAAGGATCATTGAGCCCAACTGTTAACTTAACACTGCCAATTCCACCACTAAACTATGTCCCTCAGCACTGCGACTACCCATTTTTTAAATCCCTCCAGGGTTGGTGATTCAACCACTTCCCTGGGCAGCCTGTTCCAATGTTTGATAAACCTTTCTGTTAAGAAATTTTTCCTAATATCCATCCTAAACCTCCCCTGGTGCAACTTGAGGCTATTTCCTCTTGTCCTGTCGCTTGTTACTTGGGAGAAAAGACCAACCTCCACCTTGCTACAACCTCCTTTCAGAGAGCTGTAGAGAGCGAGAAGGTCTCCCCTCAGCCTCCTCTTCTCCAGGCTGAACACCCCCAGTTCCCAGGCCAAACAACCCCCAGTTCAGTTTCATTGCCCTCCTCTGGACACACTCCAGCACCTCAATGTCTTTTTTGTTGTGAGGGGCCCAAAACTGAACACAGTATTTGATGTGGGGTCTCACCAGTGGAATGATCACTGCCCCAGCCCTGCTGGCCATGCTGTTCCCGATACAGGCCAGGATGCTGTTGGCGTTCTTGGCCACCTGGGCACANTTCCCGATACAGGCCAGGATGCTGTTGGCCTTCTTGGCCACCTGGGCACACTGCTGGCTCACGTTCAGCCGGCTGTACACCGACACCCCCAGGTCCTTCTCCACCAGGCAGCTTTCCAGCCACTCCGCCCCAGGCCTGTAGTGCTGCATGGGGTTGGGGTGGCCCAAGGGCAGGACCCGGCACTTGGCCTTGTTGAGCCTCACGCCATTGCCCTTGGCCCATCGATCCGGCCTGGCCAGAGCCCTCTGTAGAGCCCTCTGTACCCTCAAGCAGACCAACACTCCTGCCCAACTTGATGCCATCTGCAAACGGACTGAGGGCGCACTCAATCCCCTCGTCAAGGTCGTTGATAAAGATATTAAACAGAACCGGCCCCAGTACTCAGCCCTGGGGAACACTGGTTTTGCTGGTTTATACCAGAGCCCTCAGGCTGGCAGACACTGAACACCCTTTCATCCTTCTGACTTCAAAGTACTGCTCAGAACTTTGCAGAAACAGGCTTTTAGTTAGGTCTGTAATTGAAACAGATGTCTCAGACTGACCTACCTCATCTTTTCAAAGTATCTCGGATGTAACCTTACAGCAAATGAATATGTTATTTTCAGGCAGAGCGTGGTCTCATGGATAATTATTGCAGCTCTTTTTAGCTATGTATAAATGCACCTTCCTGGGATTCCATTTGAGAGTTGAATTAAACACTAGCTTATCTCCTGTTACATATATTTTAAAAATATTCAAGGCTTTTAGAGAATTGGAAATTAATTGTTTCATTATAAAGTTTGCCTTAGCATTTTTGACATGGCCTGTAAATTTCATCTTTATCCGAGGAGCTACGAAAATTGTGATCAAAAAGCTAAAACTAGAGTTGGCCTAGAGGATGTGGTAGGGAATGATAATATAAATACAGTTGTGAAATTCCTAAAAATTCACACACAGGCACAGATAGGTGGGTGAAATCCTCTTTTCTTTGTGTTCTCTCATAACCACTGATGTTCTGGCGGCACAGCTGCCTTGTCGACAAAGGATTGTCAGAGTTAAAAGCATGATCTACTTTAGTCTGAGTTAAAAGTCCTGTCACTGAAACTCTTCTGTGATAGACTGGTAACCTCTGATTAGGAGGTGCTGTGTCAGGGCGTTTGGTGCTGGGTCTGGCTGGGATGGAGACTATGCAGCGCCCTGTGTGGTGCTATGTTTGGGATTTGTGGCAAGAACAGTGTCACGCACCACAGACCTTCACACTTACAGCCAGGGAGACCCACTCGAGGGCTAATGTTCACGTCACGTGTTGCTTGGAGCAGCCGTCTGAATACTCCAGGGTGGACATACAGTGTTTCTATAGAAGTTGGTAAAAGCGTAAGACAACCTTGTTACGTTAAAACCAGCTGCTTCTCAAAACAGGAATCCGGGGATTTTAAGGTTCTATGTAGCAAAACAAAGCTTTTGTGGGTTTTTTTTTACCATAGGTAAAAAATTTTCTCTTGGAGGCTTTGCAAATCTGCATGTGACTGTTACCTCTGAAGGATGAAGATGTTTTGCAGGAGTTGCTAAGGTGATTTTGTGGGATGGAAATGCACTGGTAATTTGCTGTTAAGTTGTTTACTGGAGTATATGAATGAAATTTCACCACCCACAGCAAGGCAAACGTCCGCGTCTGATATTATTTCAGAAAGGTTTCAGTAGAGAAGAAAATAGCTGTACAAATGCACTATTTGCAGCCCCTCCGAAGATGATAAAATACAATCTAGATGTGTGTAGGGTAGAGGGCAGAACCGTTTTAATCTCGTTTTGCCTGTTCATCATTTTGACCAGAATGTGAAACATTCTAATTTTTCCTCTTTTTGCTTTGTGGGTTTTTTTGTTGGTTTTGTTGTGTTGTGGTTTGTTGGGTTTTTTTAATATCTGTATGTGAATGGTTTGACAAGTGTTTATTGGGAATATTTAGTGTTCAAAAGTTGATATTTACACTGAGTCATCGCAAATAGCTCTAAAGCTATGAACAAAACCTACTGCTCCCATGCACCTTTCCTCGCAGGAAAACAAGAAAGCACTACCAGTCGGGGGGGGGGGCGACACCGACGAACAACAAATTCCTTTTTGACTCCAAATATCAGGGCTTCCTTATGCCTAGGATACATTCATTCCAGGTGGAGTATCAGCAAATTCTTAAGTCTGTCTTTTCCTGTGGCCAGTCTGTCATATTTTAGAAGGAAACAAAGTTATGCATCATGGGAAAAAGTTTTGAAGAAGAAATAGTCTGAAAGCCCACAGCTAATGTAATACAGATCTCGGATCTGTAAATTACAGAGGGGCACTGTGGCAGTGACAGTCTGTTTGCCACTGCCACATCTAGCTTTCAACTTGGCTCTTCATTTCCTTCTTTAAAATTATTATTTAGGGATGAACTGGCAGCAGATGTTCATAGTATGGTTCTTCAGTTTGGTTTTCCGACCTGTCAGAAGGATACAGTTGTCTTACCTATGTAGATCTGTTCACTTAACTTGTACTTGTCAACAAAGTGCTGGAGAATTGTGGATTAATTTTTTTGCTTATTTGAGGATAAACTTACCTTGTCTTTGATCTTTATTTTTTTTATCCTTCCTCCCCCCACCCCACCTCCCCCAAAAAAAGAAAAAAATTAATGTATTTTGACATGACAAGGCCATTGGGTAGTTCACCAGCTGGATCTGATGTGAATGTGTCCCGCCACTGACTTTCAGTGATCTTTAGACCTGATGTGGTCGTTTGGCCATAGGTGTGCTGCTGAGAAGGAACCCCAGGGGATGCACTCTGGGGAGAACACACTTTTTCCCTTATACGCTTGCGTATGCAAGAAGTGGCTGAAGGTATCTCGGTTTGCAGGCCTGCAGTCTGACTGACAGCTCATTGAAGTTAATGGAACTGGTCAATTTAATAGGACTTTCAGTCTGGCTTCTCATGAAAATTTATGAACACACATACTTTTTTGTAACTTAGTGTTGATTTTTATTAACCAAAAAGACCTGACTCCAAATAAAAATATTCAAAATAAACAACATAAAATATTCACTACCTTCTGCACAGTAAGTCTGAGCTATCTGAAAACCTGTCAGAATTCAGACTGCCTGAATCTTTTGAGTCTACCCTGAAATCATTGTCAAATTTACCCTTATCTACAGCCACTGTAATTAAAATACATTCCCAAATCTTCTGAATTCTTTTCCATTTCCTTTCATATTCTCTCAGTTTATCTTTCTGTATTACTCTTATTTTTTATGCAACTTTGAAAGACAAAAGCATTCTCAAGTTTAAGCCTTGACTTTTCAGACATCAGATTGACTTCCCCCCAATATTCTGGGCACAACAGTGATATTCAGAGTTTTAGTAAAGAGGTGAAGAAAGGGAAATAGTAACTTAGTGCTTTTTTTATAAGAATCACGGATTCTGTGACTTTGCAGGTAAGATACTAATAAGCCATTTTACTGTGTAACTTGCCCACAGTGAAACAATAATATTCATCTGTTAGTATCTTGTGCAAGTCCTTACCAAGATGACATACAAAGAGGGCAAGATAGAATTTTACAGCTTCTTGAGTTTCCTTATGTTTACTAAGATTTCATTTTTTGCTTTTCCAAGCAGAAGCAGCTTTTGTCTATTTTTTTCTTTTGCCAATGTGAATATAAAAGGCATCAAATCTTGCATTCTTTGAGTTTCTGTATATGTTGTAAGACCAAGTAGGGTGGAAGAAAAGCTTCTTTAGGCTTAATTGTAGTAGCAGTCAGACTATAGAGCTAAAAGGAATGGCATCGTAAAATGAATGGCATTTGCAGTAAATATCAGAACTCTTGAGTTCTTCACTGGAACAAAAGTCCTCCCAAGAGAAGTTTCTTCCAAATTGTAGGCATTTGAATTAAATAAAATACAAAAATTCAAATGTTACTTGCAAAGTTACATTTGTATTCTGCAGAGAGCTCGTAGTAGCTTCTACATACACGCAGGAGTCATTCTGAAGGTAATTTAGCTTTTTTGCTCACATAGTAACTGAAAAACCAGCAATTAACTCCATCTGTTTTCTCCAGAAAAGGCAACATAACTAAGATTTCAAAGGTGCCAAAATGGGATTGAGAAGAGATTTCCAGTAGTTTTACCTGGCTCTGGTACACTGCTGCCCCACTCCTTTCAAAGATGTCACTAGAAATGTTTTACTGATAAAAATAGTTCCATATTGCGTGCATTGTTTCCAAGGACTTGTCTGCCATTTTCTGGCACTCTAGCTGAATTTGAATTGTAAAGAGCAGCACAAAAAATAAAGCTAAAGAAAACAAGTTCCTTAAAGAACAACAATTCCTTATCCACTGTGGGTTGATTTGGGGGGTTGTTTTTTTTCTTTCTTTGTTAGCTTTAGACCGGAATCAATCTACTTTCTTCTTTATTTTAAAGAGAGTTTTGATACGGTGAAGCAAATAACAGAAGTAGCGTCTTGTGTGAGAAGGCTTTTGCCAATGAATGCCCATATAGTGAAGCCTAACAGTTGTTGGAAAGGATCTGGGTTTAAAATGCTGGCTTTGGGACAATGGTCGTGCTGTTCTAAGAGAACAAAAGGCAGCATAGAGGTCAGTTCTTTCAGAAGCAGAAATTGTTTCATTTTCTCCTTTTACAATTACTGAAAGTTGTAATGACATTGTAGTGAAATCACACTGTTCTGTTTCAATGAAACACCACCCCAATTCTGTTCATTCAGTGATTTAAATGTCTCTATCATAATTTTCACAGGCTATTGTTTAGGATATTGGTTTTCCTTCTGAGGTATGCAGATTTTTGTGGGCTGATATGCTATTAAAACTAATCATGCAAATTACCTAAGAATAGCAAGTTAAGTTATCAGGAGGCTTAAATTTATTATAGAGAAATCTGAAAATCCAATGTAATTTTCTTTTCCAGGTCCACAAATAAGGAAAAATATTAAAAAATCTTTCTTTTGATTAAATCGGGATTAGAAAAGTTATTAGTTCTGTCAAATTTCCTGAGAAAATGCTATACACTAAAAAAAAAGCTATTGATATAATCAAATATTTTTCATCCTTTTTTTATATAATCTAATGTTTATTTACCGGTCATAACGTTAGTAAACGGTATTCAACAATGCATTCAAAATATTCAAAATCCTGCAGGGCTCACCTTCATGTTTCAGGACAATAAATACTGTTGTCAAAGAACAGAGTAATCCAGAAATTACAGCTGCATGTTTTGGAGGAATTTGGTTTAAAGGGTAGATATGAGGGGAGCTTTTCTTTCTTCTAATGCACTTTCATAGCTGAAGTAGAACCAGATTAATGGAGCAGATACTCCAGTGCTCTCGATTCTGTTCATGTTTTAGGTAGAATGTAAAATAAGTGTGTAGATGCATACTAGAATTTCTGAAAGATAGGTGTTACCATGGATACATTCAAGCAACCAAAGAGCTTATGTGAATGCAAAGCACTAATTTTTCTGCGAGTTGCAGGAGGATTTGTTCTGATAAGAAACTTGCGGTGCCACTGTTTCTCCTCCCCTCCCATTTGTTATTGAAGCAAAACAACTCTTGGATGTTACATATTATGTTGAGGGACAATTATAATCATGTTTCTCCAAATCTACCCATCTATGAGGGTTAGCATTTTCATACAACAGTGACAGTTGACCTAAATATTATTTTGAATGAATGATATCACTGATTAATTCTGAGTGCTGTGAGTTCTTATGCTGTGACAAAACACCCTCTATTTAGACTGCTAGTATACATGAATGTGCCCGTCTTTCCACTGTAGGGAGATAGGTGTTCACGGTGAAAAAAAGATCTCTGTAGAGCAAATAATGGGAATAGAAATAAGTTAGAGGGGGGAAATACCAGAAACCTTGTAGAGCTCATGGCTAATATGATTTTCCTGTGAGTTAGAGTCCCAAAAGGATTTGACAGGAGGAAATACTTCTTTGTAATGTGCAGAAAATTAGTATTGTGAGCAAAAGGGCTTCCAAAGATGTGTAGAAAGTGGATTTAAAGTAGTCTCTGAACTCCTGCTGTAATCCTGAAAATTTCCTCTTTCCTTGCTGCTTGCCGTGTTCTCGTGCAGGCTGCAGTGCTGAGGAGGTTTCTCAGAAGGGTAAGAAGGGCTATCATATCTTCGGTATCTTTCTTCTTTCTATTCAACTGTTGGTTTCCTTAATAACGTCATCTATAGTTATACCTGAATGGAGCTGAATCGAGCTGAAGGTATCCCGAGAGAAACCATAGCTGATGCACAAGACTGTTACCAACACGTACAGATGTGGTCCGTCTCACTGGCAAAGTAGATCTTGGCCATTGCCACTGTAAGCAAGGAATCCTGCGTGGTGATGGCCGTGGCTATTAGGAGTCAAATCAACGAGTGTTGATAATGTCCTGATGGCTGTTAGCACTAGAAGTATCTTTGTCAAACCTGTTTGGTTTACGTTTCAGTGGGACAAGTATTTGTTCATTTAAATGATATTTCACTGACCAAAGTACTGACATCTGAACTGAATGACTGAACGCAAACCGTGTAGCACATGAAAGAGTATTCCTAAGATACACTGGCTGATGTTGATATTGCTACTGTTTATGGGAATATTTCTTCTTGACCCAGTAAAAAGTTGCCGAAATCCTGCTGTTCCTCACTGTATTATGGACTAATCTTAGTTCAGTTGATACTGACTTCTCTGGTGTGCACTAAATGGACAGATCCTTATGCTTCATATCCCCACTGCTGACCTGTGAGTCCATATTCGTTATGACTTGAATGATACAGCAGAAGTGGTTCAGGTGGTTGAAGACCTGTGCATGTGTCAGCTCTCACAGGGGAGGCAGGGGGGAAACACAGCTGATTGGTTATTATGGCAAATACTTTTCCGTCAGGACCCATGGTTTTGAAAAGCATTATCCCTGGCAATGATGGTGTGCGGTAGTTGGTAAAGAATTTCCTATTAAGTCTCGGTATTCAGTTCTTTTTTCGTGCAATTACAAAAACTTCCAAGTTCATTTTTTTTCCTTTTCAAACCCTAACTAGATCTGAATTGATAGCAGTATTAATTCACTGATAACAACATTAATGTGCTCTTAGAATAAATGCTTCTTTGTAAGCAGGGAGTGAAAATAGATGACTATTTCTGTTTTCTCATTTTATTAATGGAATGTTTTTCTCAATCTACATGCTGTGTTAGTCAGGTGTAGATGATTGTTCATTTCTGTCTGCTGATTAAAAAGACTGTATACAACTTTTTATTTATTTGAAAATGTGTGATTAAGGTTGGGCTAAATACATAAGTAGGAGTAATGTGAGCTTACCTAACCTGGCTTGTGGAAGTCTACATTTCTGAGACTACTCTCAGGATTTAGAAGTTTTAGGGAGTTGAATACTTGACTCCCTGGAAGCCTCGTATTTGCCATAAATGACTATGAATGTTTCTTCTGCAAAATCACTGAAAATAGCTGTATGTTCCAGATGAAATTGTAATAAAGCCTAGAATACAAATTTATAGAATAACCTTCCTACAGAGTGCACCTCTGACAGACTTCCATCTATTAGCAGTTTGCTACAGCCCTAAAGCACAAAGATTTTACCCATTTTGTAATGTTTTGGCATCAGTTACTCCCACAAAATTTCCTTCTTGGAATTTCACTGAGGTTCTAACCTCAATAGTAATTAACAGCAACTTGTTCCACAGAAAACTCATGTGCTGCTTCAAAGTGTTTCCTATTACCAGTTTCTCTTGAAAAATAGCAAATTTTGTTATGGTCTTGTGGAATGTGCAACCTGCATTAGTTACATTTTTGCTGGTTTTGCAAAAAAAAATGTGTTTGCAGTGGGACCAAGGACAAGATTTGAATGGCTTTAAATTGATTGCAAAATTCTAACTCCCAGAGGGCAAAAAAAGTGAATTACTCTTTCAGTTCTCTCCTGAAGTGCTGATAAGTTTCTAGATTCAGCTTTCAGAGAAAAAAAGGAAAATTAGAAACGTGCAAGACCAACATCTTACTGACTCTCTAGTAAGAAAAGGCAGCATTTTGCTCTTTGCGTATATCCTACTGCCTGAGTAGATTATTACACAAATGTTTTGCAATGGAACAAACCTCAGCTGTGAGTGTATAAACTGGGAATGCACAAGCAAATTAGGTGTATTTGTACATCCAGATGCTGCGAACACTACTGTAGTAGTGTGTGCTGAAAAGGTCCTCTGTAAGGGTTCCAAAACTTGTAGGTGTCAAATATCCCATTACCAGCAATGCAAAGTTATCTCTATTCTCGGGCACCTAAACATATAAGGAAACTTGGTTCCCAGGAGTAAACATATGCTTGCAGATGAGTTCAGACCTCTTTGAAAAATGCAATTCTGTAAGCTGTATCATTTCTTCTGTTATATGAAGCAAAATAGGGCTTCCTTTTTCCTGAGACTCTTTTAGCTGTGCTAAATTATTCCCACTTAGAAGTTCCTTCTGCTTATTCTGGTCGGTATAATAGCTGCAACGCCCTCAGCATTTCTGTCCGTCTTAGAAAGAGAGTGTCGTCACATGGATGAAGATTCTGGCAGTGGCATATCTGATAGCATGGCAAGACATTCATATGTCTGGTATTAAAAACATACAGAATATGTGTTTTTAATGGTCTTGCACAGTGATTACTCATTTTGGGACATTGCTACATGTGCAGAAAAGGTTTGTATTGCTGAGGAAAATATGGTAAAGGTCGTATAATTTTCATAAAATTGCCGTATCTGCATTAACACGAGCTGGTTCTTTGGTTTGCAGACCAGCGGAGAAAGATCTTTATTATTTTGTCACCGTGTGCATAGTTTTTGCCATGTTTTCACATGATGTTTGAATTGTCTGTATATTTAGCCCAAATAGATACCGGGAACCAAAATCTTTCCGTTCCAAGGGCCTGTGGCCAAACAGGCATGTCCGTTAAAGCAGCTCAGTAGTCTTGAATCACTTGATATAATTGATTTCTGTCTTGCTTCAAAATCCTGACAGCTCACTTCAGCTCTTGGTGTCTTGCAGTGTGATTGTTGTTATGACAACAATGCAGAGTTTGTTATTAGCATTACTTTGCTCCTTGTGTGTTAGTATCTGCAATGCCTTGAAAAAAGGTGCGATTCTTTATCTTTGAACTTAGACCGAACTGTGCTAGCCCTTACATAGACACGCTTTTTCCTTACTGAGGGAACTTTTTTATGTTTTAAACAAGTCCTGTTAACGTGCAGTTGCAATCTCTGAAAGGTAAATCAAGTCATATTCAAAAAGATATTTAGAAGCCTGTATTCATTGGTTTAGTAGCAAGTAGGACTTTGTGTGCTTTTATGAACCAGATAAGAGACCAGAATAGATACTAGCGTTCAAATCCATGCCCTAGCATGTTTTATGGCTGTTTCCCTGTGTAGACAGGCCTTCCTTGTTGAGGAAGATTGCAGGATTGGCAGTTTTCATGGCCGAGCAAGGTTGCCAAAACGTGAAGCCACTAAGATGTCTCAATCTGTTGCAGAAAGCTGGAGAGAAGCTCTGCCTTCACGTACGTTATGTCCTCCACTATTTCCTAGGATTTACTGATGATACTGACTGTGTCACAATATTTCAGTGCTTTCAGGTGTGCTACTAGAGGGAACAGGACATATATCCAGTGTGATTCTGCCTTGTGCCTTATCCTCTTCTGCAGGTTTGGCTTGGAGAAAACTAGCAAACATAGGAAAGTCGCACCATCTAACATAATGCAATTAGACTTCCTGAGCCATCAGACCTGATTAAATATATTTTGACTTACGCTCAGAAAATCTGTGGTGACAACTTCAAAACTATTTTATTCTTGTTTTCAATTTTTCTGCTGTATTGAGCTGCTTTCCGTTCACCCTGTTTCCAACAGTCAGCCTAGAGCTGCTTTTCGTTCCCTTTGCCAGTAAAGACAAAAGTCAGAAAGTGAGTGAACAAGAAAGGCTGACCTACACTGGGAGTGGGGAGGGCCAGTAGCCTTGGTAGTCGTTAGTAGAGATTTTTCTTCTCAAGATTTAATTTAAAAGAAAACTGGTGTCATGTTCATTGGGTGGCTGAGACACATCACAATGTAACCCCTCGGAAGTTTCAGAATCATAGCACAAGTCAATAAATTTTATAGATGTTCTCTTGTCACACCCATAGGCTTCTACAGTGAGGAACTGAACCCTGGGCAGAACTGTTACACAACATAATACTGAAGCTCTCCGCCAAATGGCAGAGAAATTTGATTTTAAAAGATACTAAATGCATTTGAGAGATCTGAATATCTTTCTAAAAAGAAGTAAGAAGAGCAATTGTTGTTTAACAGAACAAAAAGGAAATGGGTTGTTAAATATTTGCATTAGGTGCAAACCTAGTGCTACTCTGTTCCAAAATAGCTCTTACTTTCTTTGTCACTTACTATGTAGGCCAGTCCGTGTGTCGCAGAGAGGAGGTGGTAGCAATTCTGAGGTTTGATGAATCACCATCCAAAGAATTAGAAAGTGTCATGATCTAATAATGATCTTAATAAGCCACTGAATATCTGCAAACAAAGAATAAACCACAGATGTACTAGCCTGGAATGTCTTCCAGATGAAAGATACTACTGTTTGCTTGAATGCAAATTGGTACAGATTCTGAAGCAATAAAGAAGAAATTGGTTTTTTAATCTTTTTGTTTCCCTCTGTCAATTAAAATTTGTTCCATTGTATGGCTCAGTGTCTCACTAATTGCATTTCTTGGGATAAGAAAATCATCAGTGAAGAAGAACATGGAGAGAAGCACAATGCAGTTTAATCTGTTCACATTCTGAAATCCTTTCCTGAAGCCCAGGGGAAAGATGGAGATCCTTCTTCCACCTTTGTGCCTTATTTAAGGACCTGAGTCAAATTCTGCAAAATTAAAATAGACTATTTCTCATAGCTTTGGTAGGCTTGGAGTCATGTTCTTTTCAAAATCTGAGCTCTCTTTATAGCTTTTAAGTGGAGTCCCAACAGTGAAGGGAATGTTTTCAGAGCCTCCGAATTTTAGCCAAGTCTTCTAAAACTGAACTGGGTAACAAGAAGAAAACCGTCAACCTCATCCTGATTTTTGTTTCTATTTTGCCTACTTCCTCCCCTTCCCCTATGGATGTGTAAAGTCATATATGATTTCAGGACATTGAAAGCTGAAATTTCATGTAAATTTACAATTAGCAGAAAGGGGTGTGCCTGGCCTTCTCATGTAATAATGATAACCTTAATCCTTATGGACTGCACAAACGAAGAGGAGAGGTGTGGAGTTGTTTCTCTTTCATTACTCAAGTCTTCCTGGGGGCGCCCTTCCAGTCTGTTTCAGTACCTTCTCCTGCGGACTCTTGGGCACTCCCTCAGGCGAGATTGCCATATTCCAGGTTGTAGGTGAGAGTAACCCCATGGCAGGAGAACTGCCTTTAAAATAACTGCTGTTACATTGCTTGACTGTTGTCTAGGTCTGAACTGTACGACAGTATCTGCAGAGAGGGAGGCCTGAGAGAAGCTACATAAGGCTTGAGGTGTTTAATAATGGATGGTAACTGAATGGAATCAAATCTATGCATTACGGACTTCCAACTTAATATTACACTATTCTAACACGATTGTCTCTAAATTGTACTCATGATAGAAGTTCAGTTCTTGAATTTGAGGCTTATTCATAAGAAAGTTCCTGCAAAATGTTAAGGGCATTTTCTCAGTAAGGTACAGAATGACTTGCATTCGTAGGATGTGTGAACTTTTCACTAGTAAATACTTCTTTAGACATTGAGAAGTTCATCAGTAGTTTTTATATTTCAGAAAGTAAGATCCTTACCAGTTGTTGCCTTCAAGAACCTAAGGAATCTTTTTGTTTGTACATGCCAAGCCAGCTGCCCCGTGACCCAGCTAAGGGGGCATTTGACATTGAGTTCCCTACCTACCTAGTAACTTCAGCGGTATTCCACCCTCGGTTTTACGTGTCTTCAATTTATTTTGTTATAAAGCAAGCTGTTGATAACTCCTGTATTTGTTGCAGAGATGATTAAAATTTAACAGGAGATTAAATTATTTGTGTTTCTATGAGTACACATTGCCTGTTAGTCACTTTTCAGCCACTGGAAACTATTTGTGGAGGCATTTTCCACTCCTCTATTTTGAATTGCAATAAAGTGGAAAATATTTGAAATACTTCTTAAATTTTTGGTGGCTTCTATTATAAGCAGAAAAAAAGGGAAAATAAAACTTCTTGAGCAAGAAAGATAGTGAAGAACAGACTAGGCCTGCCACCGATTATCTTTCTTCTGAGAACAGGACTAACTTCTTATTTCCCAGAAGACTTAAAGCCTTTTCCTTGACCTTTATTTTGTCTTTTATGAAAGTCAATGGATTTTATTTTTATTGAAGTCCTATTTTTTGTCTCTTTAGAAAAAGGAACAAAAAACACGGGCTCCCCTTCTGCCACAGAGAAGTTGAATTATGACACTTCAGTTTATAAATGTGCTTAAAAGTGTACAGCAAATTGATACTTACTTATGTTCTTACTTTACTTATGTTTCTGTAGACAAGCTCTTTCATCTTACACATAAAACTGGGGAGACTTTTTTAAGGAAACAATGTGAAGATGCCTCCTAAAACTGCATTCATCATTTCAGCTCCAAGAGCCAGTATGATCCTTTTTTTTTGTTATTGTTTGGGGGATAATAAAAAAGAGTTAAATCCTCACCTCTGTATCTTTGTATGATTTAACACTCTTTTTTAATCTGTTTTCTGGCATAGGTCAAATATCCTGTGTGGTTTTTTTGTCATTTAAGTTCAAAGATTTGTTAATTGTTCTGTTCACCTTGTTATGATATAACTGTGCCTCTTGGGTTTCTAGGCAGCTTCCCAGTTTGGTCTGGTACAGCAGCATTTGTCGTCTGGGATCTCAAGTTGTCCTTTTCTTTTGTCAAGCACATCTTTCTTTTTAAATTTTTCTTCTTCATCTGTGATGCTAACACACATTAATAGTGGGGGGGAACATGCTTTTTTTGGTCATGGTATGGTGGCCGTGCACCAAGATGTAGGGGAGAAAAGACCCTCAGCTGCCTTGTACAGAATGAAATTTAGGATGAGGGAAGCAAATTTGAGAAGGCTGCTTTTGAGGGATAGAGTCTGCTGTCTCCAGGGTCATAAAGGTGTTTACAGCCTTCAGTGTGGGCACTGAACTGCTTCCTATGGTTCGTGTGTTGCCACAAAAATGACTGTTTCACCAGTCTAGTGCTAATACTTGGTAAAAGCAAGAATGTGTCATTAGTGAACTTTTTCCTAATTGGTTGATGTGCTCATAATTAATTCTACCACTTTTCCTGCCTACCTGACCTGACACATTGAAAATCTGCCTCTCTGTATTGAGTTGTAGTTGAACCTCAAGGCTGTTACTTTAATTAGAACTTGTGACAAGTTGTAGATGTCGCATTAGGTCCTAAAAGTAACTCTGCGATGCTGTATTATCTACCTGAAGGTAAACATTGCCTCCGTACACACACAGGCACGGCAGGTTCATCCTTCTCACTCCAGCTTTTCTGAAGGTTGAGCTTTAAAGTATAAATATTCCTTGCTTTGACCAGCTTCGTATCGGCTGGTCACATAAGTCTGTAGAAATTTTGCTTTCACTCCACTTGAAGAAAATTTTGCAGTCCTTCCCAGCACATGGCGGGAGGTGTGGTGTGGACAGCTGTAATCATCAGCATTTGATAGACCTTTTTCCCAGGCTACATGCCGAGTCTGGCAGGTTTCCCTTGTACAGGTGGTGTCACCAGGCCTGCAAGAATGAGGGGTTTTTGTTGCAAGCACAGTCATGGGGAATGTCTGTGGGCTGTGTGCATTCGGCTTCTGAACAATAGCAAAGGGTTTATATTAAACCACTGGTTTGAAAACGAGTGAAGGTCTGAAAGAACAGCATGTGTCACAAAAGAGATCGGTACCTTGTATAGGCTTGTGGCTTGCAATCAAACATTGACTCAGAAATTGAAGTTGATATAAAAAGGCATGAGAAAAAATTTCACTTTATGAGGCAGAAATATGAATGTAATATACAGTTGATTGCAGATGTGCTGTTACATCTCGAAAAACAGAGAAATTTGCATTTGAAAGTGATGCTTGGATTTGGTATGAACTGTTTACGAACTGCTGTACTTGTTTTATAATAAAATCAATTTAACCTCATAATGCGCAGTGTTAAAATACTCATTTTCAAAGAGAAGAAGCTGCTCCTCTTTCCCATTACATTTTTGCAGATCATCTGAGGAACTGTGGCTGTGGTTTCATGTGTCCTGTCCGTCTGCACAGTCAGGTGCCACCATTCCTGGTCCATTTCTGTCACATTCCTGTCCCCTGTGTTATGCCAGCACAAGGTCTGTAGGCACATAAGGTGAAGCAGATTAGTGAACTGATTTCTCTAGGAAAAAGTAAAATACAAGTGTAACAAAGCGCTTAGGTTGGTTTGTTTTTCAGGTGGATGGGTTACCTGAGTAGTCCGCCACATGGCTAGAGAATCAGCAGGTCGAGTAGACTGCAAACCGTGACATTCTGGCAGGAAAGATATGCCTCTGGATTCACAGACCCTTGTTTTGAGCCTCATTTAAGATACAGAATGCAATAAAGGTGTTTAATTTTGGTTAAAACCATCTTCTGGTCTAGAACGGCTGAAGCTGTCTATAGAAATTGATTTCCTGATTTTCCCACCAGTGCTGTGCCCGACATTTGTTGTACCTCTGAAGAAAACGGCATTCCTGCATTTGTTTCTTACCTCAGTATAATGTGATTATCCGCCGAGGAATTTGCTGCTTAATTCAAAATCAAATCTCTCATCTAGAAAAAGGAGAATAATGTCAGGATCTAAACTAAAGTTAATTAAAGTCAATAGAGTTCTTCTAGCTTAGAGACTTTGGCTCAGGCCTTTAAATTTAAATTTTAAGAATGTAAAGGAAATTTTTTTAAAATTGTGAAACAAATGTAAACTGGTGGAATACCATCTATCTGGGCTATCAAAAATGCAAAGAACTATTCCGACTGCCTAAACCTATCTTAAAATGGCTGTGGTTTTAAGATTAACGAGAAAGATCTCGGAGACTGTGTTGGAGGCTCGTTCTGAATAGCTCGTTAGCAATACAGCTGCTGCTCTTCGGATTTGGCGAGGAGGGTGCTTTCAATCAGATACGCTCACAATCAGTATTTCTTCCCTTGTCTGCTGAAGGAAGGTAGTGATATCCAAATCAGACTACAGACTAATATGAGAAGTACCTAATTAGGTACTCTAAAGACTTTTCCAGGCTATTTGCAGCAGAAGTTGGTACGAAATTATTCACTTCTAATTTAAAGATATGAGAAAAGAAAAAAAGCTTTAGGTGAGTTTGTAGAGGAAAAGGAAGTGAAAAGTAGAAATTGCATATTTTTTGCCTTGCTGTACAGCTTAAATGTACAGCTTCCTCGGCAATTCCACCACACAATCAAGGTGTTTTATTAATTTGCACTCTGCCTTTCTGGAAACCTGTCCCTTGTCTTGTTCCTTGGGCCTGTTTATTACCATTTCTGTCCTTGAAAAAGGAGTGTCAACACTGTTGTTTACAGTTTACTTTAACTTAAACTAAAAATTGGCATTTTTAAATTTAAAATTTTTCTGATCCTAGTTGTATCGTGTACAGTGAGGCTTTGGGGAGCTGTTAGGGATGTTTTTTAAATGTTACTGTTTTTTTACGCAGTGTTCACAGTTAATAACCATTGCTAGGATCTGGCTATCCATTGCAGTTATGCTGGGGTAACGCAAGCTGGATGTTTTGTGTTTTGGCTCAGTCTTTTGAAGTATTAGTATTTCAGTATTTACCCAGGGAAAGCTCACGCCCTTCGTGTTAGTTTGTGCCTCTGGTTGCCTGACTGCTCAGTGTCACAGCAGTGTAGACAATAAATTTGAAGAGCACCATCTTATAGCTCTGGGGTTTTTATGTGCCTTCAATTCATCATAGCTCTCTCTTCACTTACACAAGCAATACTTGGGTATTATGATCTCTGAAGAACTAATTTAACGTAGTGAGGAATTTATCCTGCCTAAGGTACTACCAGAAGATGTCTGTCTTGATGATGGAAAAATTTTATCCAAAGATGATGGTGTACAACTATGAGGAATAAAAATAAACTGGGAGACATTGAACAAAAAGTACATGTTGAGCTCTCAGCCCACATTTTATCACTTTTGCAGAACAGCTTTTTTGCCTCTAATGCCGTTCGATGCTCCAAATGATATATGGATATGTTGATTCAACACAAAACTATTTTTGGGGGGTTAAAACGAGGAGTAAACGAAATCACTGTGAAGCATGAAAAGTTGAAAGATTATGGGCCAGATTGCCTTCATAGTTGTAATGGATTCTAGATGCATCATTCTGGCAGATTTCCTAAAGGCCATTCAGCTCCAAAGCTCAGTGATACTAAACAGGAACAGAAAATAATGCAAATTCATTTAATGTTACCTTTCTGTGAATGCAGTGAGCCCCCCTGCTTTCTCGGTCCACTCAGTCTAGCCTTACAAGAGCCTTACTTATTTTCCTATAGCTGTGTTCATTTTGTTTTGCAGATTCACCTGCCTCTCCGAAGACCCCTTGTATCCAGCTGTCCTCCGGACTTGGAGGTAAGAGTGCAATTTCTAACCTTGTGTGGTAGAAATCTAACTTACGTGGAGTTTCATTTCATGAACACACAAGAATTTTCTTGTTGAGTAACTCTATGTTAATAGACAGTTGCTTAACCTCTTTTCTGACCACTGTGTGTCCAAACACCATTATGATTAGGGTGAGAAAGACTTTGTTGAATCTTCCTCTTTGTTGATTCAATTTCTGGACTTCACATACTTAATATAGCTATGTGAAGGAAAGTTAAAAAAATCCAAACCACCTTCCAATATTAACTATGTACTATATTAAAATTCGAGAAGCTAAAGGAATATGATAGTCTTATAGCAGAAAAAGATTAAAGAATATACAGGAGTCTTGGAGAGAACCGAAACCACTGAAGAGGTCATGTTATTTTTAGCAGCATATGGATGAACAGTAGGGGAAAACGTGGGAGATTTCCTTTGCTAACATAATGTTTTGGAAAGGTCTAAGCGTCCTGCGGAAATGAAGAGGAAATCCTTAAAACTGAGGTGGAGTTGGCTGGTGGAGAGGTCAATTGCAATTTAGTCTGGCTTCTAAGAAAGTGGTAAATGAGATTAGAAAGACGTTTTCCAATACATTTATGAATGAAAAAACTTAAAATGTGAACAAAAGGAATATAAAAGTTGGCTTTCCCAGTTAGGAAACTTACAGCTTGTGTGCTGGATGTGTGAGGTGAGTGTTTGAGATCCTGCTAGCCCTTGTCTTGACCAGGTAAGATGTACCCTGTCTCCTCCATGGCTGGATTTTCAAGGCGCCCAGTGCTCTGAAGGTGAATAGACTCATACCAGTTTTTAGTAAGCAGATTTAAAAATATTGGTTTGTATCTTATTTAGACAAGCCCAAATGTATTCCTCATCAGAAACAATAGGATGGCCATATGGGTGATTGCAACCACTGTTAACATCTTATTGATTAAATCTTTTCCGGAGGGTTAACTTTCAGTGCTTAGTTCAGTTTTAATTTGACTTTGCTGTAATTTTTGGGGTTCAGAGCCCAGTCCTGAAGGATGGCAGTTACATTACTCTGACTATCATAAGATCCTGCCCATCCCATTATTACATACTTCTCACCATTGTATGCTTCCAGAAGAGAGTTGTCAACTTCAGTTTGTAATTCCTAGCTTTTGATGTCCCTTTGTTCATGAAGACGTGAAAAATAACTCATTCGTCTCCTAACCTTTATGATTGAAGAGATTAGCTAGACTCTGTAGATGCTTTTTGATTTGGGGCAAGGAATACTTCTATTCCTTTTGGCCTCTTCTTCACACAAATAGAGACAGTGATGATCCTGATTTCAATCTCTGTAAATTTTACATTATCCAAGTTCTCTTGAGAGTTTTCTCCATTATGAAGATTCAGCTAATTTCTGCTTTATATGAAAGAGGACATGAACATCTGAAAGAGAAATATGTGAAGAGAAGCAAAGAACACCCTGCATTTCCTACATTGAGCCAATTTTACTTTTAGCAAAGCTTAATATGATCTTGTATTTTAAGGTCACCCAAAATTAGGTACAGTAACAGATGCCACTGTCAAAGAGACACAACAGCATTTATTGAAAAACTTCTGTGTTTCTATATGGGAATGTGTTTCTGCTGTTGGATTCTTCCTTGGATTACAGTTGGGAATTACCGTCTCAGTCTTCAAAAGTAGAAGAATGTTCAAATGGCAAGCAATGGTTGGCTCGGCTGTGAACCCAGGTGCCCAACATGTTTGTAAGCTACAGAAAACTTTAAACTAAAATTTGGCCTAAATTGGGCAAAGACCACAAACGTCACTGGGAAAAAAGATGAAACATATGGCTGAGAGATATTAATTAAGTTCTATTGTTTCTCTTTATATAATACTTTATTTTGATCAAATACATTTTCTATATGAGTTTGTAATTTAAATGAACGGAAATGGCACTGCACCCATGTAAATCTTTGGATTGATGACCATATACTGTAAAATTAGTATGCACTGCTTAGAGAAAATAAAACAAAGCTAGCTTGTTATCCCCTTTGTATGTGCTTTTTGCTCAATTCCAAGCACTTTCTGTAGTTTAATTCATTCTTTGACTTGAAGCTAGTCTTAACTGCAATTCCAAATCTGTCACAGTATGAGAGGATTTAACCTTTTGCCATCAGTGTTATCAACTGCAGAAAAATCACTCCTCTGATCTTTTCAACATACCCCAACAAAATAGTAATTCTGCAGAATGCTGAGGACAGGGAGGAACAGAGTTATTCTGGAGTAAAGAGGAGCAAAAGGGGAGAGACTGGACGTGCTAAGAACCACAGCTGCAACTCCCTATAACAATGAGGAATCATTTTGTTCTGTATTGTAGTATTGGACCCTGAATCTGACCATTCTTTGCCATCTAAAAATAGATGTGGAATACTGTTCTGTGTTTCCTGATCCTAAAAGGGGATCCCTGCTGTTGTTTTAAGAACAGTTCTAAGGGTCCTAAAGTCTGAATTACACACTTGGTGCAAGTTTAGGTGCAAAATCCTTGTTCTTCCCTGATCAAGTTCCTGTTACTGTTTATTTCATCCCTCACAAAATTAAGAACTGTGTGGTTGGAGGTGTCAGTACAGGTTAAGAAAATAAGCAGAAAGTGAGTATCACAGAATTAGAATGTGTATACTTAAACGTCTTTCTATTCATATACTGACTTCACATTTGCAGGGCTTTATTTTGCAACCTCAGTATTGTAAATAAGTTGTTTCATATAAATTTTTGGCTGTTTTTTCACCATTGTGCTTCTGATGACCAGAACAGATGTATGAAGTACAAATGTCTAGAATAAAAATGACTACTACAGATGCTGACGTGTTGCTGTGTTCAAGACCGATGTATATGTAGGCTATCCTTTTAAAAGGAAACCTGAATTTAAGAAAAAATATCAGCTGGTAATCTCTACTTGTTTTCAAAACTCAAAATTTGTGACAAAGAAAAATGAACAATGTCCACTAATACAAATTTGAAGTATGTAATGATGATATATAATTAAGTCATGATCTCTTTTTAAGCTACAGACTTTATAAGAGCATGACCTTTAAGAATTCAAAACCTAAACTAAAAGGAATTTACAGAAGTATTTTTTATGTAACCATTATTTAAAGCTTCCACTGTGTAATTAAATTTTGTCTCCTTGACAAGGGAGAATGAACTGTTCCTGAAAAAGCTTCTCATATGGTTAGCAATATAATTAGAGAACTAGTTATGCAAATGTCACACAAAAATGACCTTTAATGAAGCAATATCAAATGAAAAAGCTATTACAGTTATGCAGCATGAATAACAGCTAAAATTTGAATTATTGAAGTGGATCCTGGGCTGCTACTATTCAGATCCCGCTATGTGGGGCTCCTTCTCGTAAGTAACCAAGAAAGCATGAGATCAAATAGTCATGTGGTATAGTCGGTGTATGAAATTGTGTAGAGTTTGTGAAGGAATAATTGCACTCTGTGCAACAACTGGCTGCAGAAAGATGACAGGATCTGTTATGTACAGTGTCTGTGAAGAAGAAACTTCCCTTCAAGGGCGACTGCAGTTTTGCAGAGCACAACTTTATGTCAGCACCATCACCTGACAGTAGCAAAAGCTGAAATTAAATTATTTCAAAGCATTAGCTGGCTGGGGCTTCTGATCTAGAAGCAGGAGGCCCAAAACCAGTCTCCATTGGTAATGGCCTGGTTAATGGAGCAGAGGTACAAAAGAGCACGCTGGAAGGAGACCAAATGGGAAATTGGGGGAAGTCAAGGGCGTCAGAAGAGCCAGTGTATTGCACTCATGTGAGGCACGCTTTCCTACACTCCTACGCTTCCCTGCGCTCCTTTTGCCTCGGGCACTGTTATGTTTTGGGGTGGTTCTTTTCCCCTTCCCAACTTCCTCTTTTTATCCTGGTCCTATTTTTTTTATTATTTAAAAAAAATGCTAGATGATTGCCTAGCTGCTGTGCTAGCTTAGCGTAGCGATAAAGCATTTCCCTAGCACATGTATCTCAGCACTGTCTTTGACAGACCAACATACATATTAATGTATCTTCTGTACTTTGGGGTAGCTTCTTATTAATAAAACCAGGAGGACAATACCAGTTGGAATGCGTGGTCTTAAAAGTAGTTTTCATAAATCAAAGCACAAGAGATTATTTTTTTTTAAATAGTATTCACAGATGGCATCAAAAATCTTGTTGGGAAAGATACGCAGCATAATGACTCTAACATTTTTTGTTACTCATCTCAGTTTTTCCTTTTTCACATTTAGCATGTGTCTAAATAATCACCTCAGACCGGGTTTATTTTACCTTAAAGTTTGAGTGTATGTATGTGGGTATATTTAAAAAAAAAAAATCAAGCACAATTTTTTTGTGTCCTCTGCAATCTCTTTTTAGTATTTATTTCTAGACTGTGGTTATTAGGAAAAGGATGGATTGCTCTGTAAGGCTGCAGAGCATTTGTTACGATTGGTCTTTAAGACCAGGTTAAACAGATAGCTGTCAGGAAAGACCAATACAGTCAATAATGCCCTGAGGCTATGTCAGTGAATTTCTACCAGTGTCTTTATTTTTCATAATTAATTTCCAACACTTAATTTTTAACATAGATGGATCTCTCTCTTCTCATTCTGCATATGCTAGGATTTTTTGGTCGTGCTGTTTTTTCGTTTTTAATTGGTACTTTCACTGGCACTGTGGTCAGAGTTGTCTTCTTGTGTAGCTAGGCACCTGTACTGGTTTGAGGTAAAACAGGACCAATTTTGTTCAGTAGCTTTGCTTCTTAGCTGGGCCTCTTCTGACTGCTGAAATGAACAGCACATTGTGCAGACACTGTTTGCTCTCAGAGTGACCAGACCGATGTTTATAGCTGATGCCAAGGAACGGTATGCAGAAAAGCTCTTGCTTATACTGATTGCTGTAACAGCCAAGGGCTTAGGGTACTTAGGGACACGGTTAGAAGTGGTTTTGTCAGGGGAGGTTAATGGTTGGACTTGATGATCTTAAAGGTCCCTTCCAACCTCAGCAATTCTATGATTCTAAGATCTCATCAGCTTTATTTTTAGAGGATTGACTTTAAATGTAGTGCCAAAAATTGATTTTAATAGACATGAGAAATAGATACACTAGGTTTAATTTTAAAAAATAATTTGAGTCCAAAATTCAAACTAACCAGCAGTGTTGACTATGCTGACTATATTGCAAGTCTGCCAATGTTTTCTGGCTTACTTAAAGGCCATCCTGCTGCCATGATGTGAACATGTGAGAGTCTTCTGGTTTTGAAATAGTAGAAAAGCATTCCAAACACCCTATCTAAAGAGCAGTGTAAATAGCATAACCCTACTCTAGATGTTGTTATTGCTTTTGGGGGGGGGGGGGGACAGGTCTGTGTGAATGTGATGTGGAAAGTCTTATGTTTTAGTCCAAATATCTGTTTATTCATCAACTCTTTGATATACCACCACCCAAAGAATGCAGTAATTGTTTTAAAATCTTGTGATGCTGAATCAGACCAATCAATTTGATTATTTTTTTGCCTGACTTGTGATATTTATATGCTTGGCTTTGACAATATTGTAAACATAAAATTAAATATTTAGAAAATATTGTTTTCTGCTTTTAAGAGAAAGCAGTGGTTTCCTTCCCATTCTTGCATAGACTTGCATGTCCTACTTCAAGTTAGGCAAGCTGAAATGCTTTATTTTACAATTTTGATCTGAATAACGGGATAATAAGGCATTTCACAAGAGCCTTCTGTCATGTGATAGCCAGTTTGATGTCTAATACTAGTATTATACTTGGACTTTAATAAGCATGAGACTAGGAAAGAAATTAATTCTGTTGGCCACGTGAAAAGAAACACTACAATAGTTCTATTGAGATATTTTAGTGCTTTGGAGCAGGAACTTTCCATTAGTCTTGGGAGTTACTGTTGTCAAGGTTTTAGCTGTGCTGTTTCTGTGTACAAAACATCCAAATTTGATGAAGATACAGGATTTTGCAAAGCCTCTTGAGTTCATCTATACTGCGCTGTGCTGGGCAGTGCTTGCTCAAGGAACACTGGGTGAGCAGGAGTACCTGAGCGTGGCCGTTACTGGCGTGCTGCTCCATACACACCAGTTGACAGAACTCGTCTGAGTTTCCTGGGCACCGCTGCTCTGGTAGACATTCCTGGAAATACGTAAGCAGGGTGAATCCTATGCTGGCATTGAAGCTCAGCAAAGGTTCTCCACACGTCAAATTCCAGACAGAAATCAGGATGGAGTTTCCCAGCACTTGATGCTCTTTTTTGCTATGGGCCTCTGCTAGGTAAGAACAAAACGGCAAGGGCTGAGTTTAGCACCTAGGGACAGAGGGGTCTGCAAACCAGTAACACATACTCTTCTCCAAAGTGTCTGTTCTTCTCCAACAGAAGCCAACATTCTGAGTCTCAACAGTATCCTATTGTCAAGAAAATTTCATTTACTTGAACTGGCAAAGTGTGTTTCTCAGGCTGTCCTATCAGTCACTGCAGAGAATGATGATCAATAACAACTATGACTTATTCCCATTACTTACATTAACAGAGATTTGTGCTGTGGGCCTAAAGACATGACCCTCCTCACTGCATGTGTCAGTAAGAGGCCATGAGTTGGATTTTCTTTTCTTTGGATTCCTTCTGAGTCTATGACAATGCAAACAGACAACATTACTGCAAGTGTTAAAGCTCAACCTGTGCATTCAGAAGATAAACCAGGGAATGTCTGTGCGGCCTTCACTTCGGGTCATCTGTGTGCATGTGTAGTAACAGTCCTGGATAACTGAATCGTGTACTAGATTTCCCCACCCCTCCCTCGGAGGTGTAGTCACACTGGCTGTTGCCCGTAGAATACTGGGCTGCCTGTTTTGGAAATGGGATGTGTGTGTTGCAGGAAGAGAAGCAGCAGAGCAATGATCTCATACACCAGGTTCAGGCAGTTGACATGCGGAGTTCTTCTGCTCCTTCCTGAGGGTTACTCTGTAGCTCCAAGAAATTCGCCTGAAAGAAGCTGCTACAGTCATCCATTAATGCTTACCTCATTTTTCTAGATGCCCACTTTGGGATGCTCAGTACCTATAGGTGGGAAAAAAGTCAATATATGTGTGAAGGAGGAGTGAACTGCAGGAGAGATGGACCAGTGCAATTCTTTGGACATTCAAACACTATTTTTGGTGCTAAGTAGTCTAATGAAATCAATGCTTTCAATTCACATGCCTCAAATTAGTTCAGACTTTTAACCTAATTATTTCAGTTTTTCGCTCTTCATCATTTGAGATGGTCTTTATGGAGGGCCATGAAAACAAACTAATGGAGGCAAATTCCTAAATAATATAGTGAAAGTACTGGAGAAAAACATTCTAGGGAAAGAAAGAATTCGTTCTTCAAAGCAGCGTGTGCATGACCCTGCCTTTTTGTTTGATTTGCATAGAAAAGAATGGCTTATTTGTTTTAGTGTTCGTGCTGAATAACAAAGAAAGGAGTATATGTATACTGTACATTAGATAATACAAATTTAGACCTCTGTGCCAAAGATGTGATAATTTCTTAACGCTAAATGGCTGTGTTTGGGTTTGGGGTTATTTTGGTCACTGAAGGGCGGTTCCTAGACATACAGGCAGATAATTACACTGCATTATTTAATCATTTGAAATGCTTTAACTGCGACTCCAAATGAAAATCATTAATTTCATCAAGACCATCAGACAGAAGAGAGTTTAAAACCAGAAACTCAAGGAAACAGAAGTGAAGTTTTATCTAATTACCAGTAATGTTTTCTGTAAGAAACATGCACTATTTAAAAACATGCATCTAATTTCTGACATTATAGCTGCTCTCAACAAGTAAGAAGCTGTATCATCGTGGCTGTATCTGAAGAACATTTACTGGTGCTACAGAGACAAAGAGAAATGGTCTTGATACTTCAATGTCATGGCAAAGTCCCTGAATTCATGATAATATTCCTGAGGAGTCTTGTGCTTCAATGTTAAAAAGAAGTATTAAGACAGATAAACTTCAGTACTCCTTCCTGTTGCTCACTCCCGTTTCCCCTTCCATGGTGTCTAATTTGTCCAGTCACATTGTATAATCAGCATATACCTTATCACTTCTTTCTTCTAACCTTGCACAGTGTATCTTAAAAAAAAAAAAAGGCCCTTCACTGTTCCCCTCCTCCCCGTACAAAAGATCTCCACCAGCTTAAATGGAATTGTTTGTGAAATCAAACTCTGAGAAATTAGGAAATACTACAATTTCTTCATCATTTTCCCAAAGCAAACATTGTAAATATATTTCCAGCCCCATGAAGCAGCTTATGCATCTTCTTACCTCCTGCACTATTGGAGTTCTTTAGAAACTTCCTCTTTATTGATACTTCTTCAAAATTTGTTTGAGAGGCTTGAAGGTAGTATAGGTATTCGGTTGAACCCAAGTGGTGAATATACATCAATATGGGTTGTCACACTGCATGTCCTTAAAGCCTGGAATATGCAGCGGTTTTATAGCCCTCAGCATTTTGGTACCCTGCTTTGCAAGAAGCAGCCACGTAGGGGAATTTTATTGTCTTTTATAAAATTCTGGATTAGAAATCCACATAGCAGGAAGAGTATTACAGGGTGATGGAGGTTTGTTAAAGGTATAAGCGAATGCTGAAAGGGAGTTAGTGAGAAGTGTTCAATAAGCTTCACAGTGAATGGCACCGATCTCTCTGGCTGTGCCAGGTAGAGCGGAGCGTCGATCAGAGTCAGCCTGCTGTGCTGTGCTGCACAGACACCAGGGACAGCCTCCTCCTCTGTGGAATCAAAGTGACGGTAGTGGACAGATGGCGGTGTGGTTGTATGACACCATGTTCTAGCAAAGCACTGCTCGAATGAACTACTTCTCTGGAAATTCTCAAGTAAAATGCTAACGGCCTTTCCAAGAGAAATCAGCAATTTGTGATTCACAGTAAAACATGGGATGGACATTTTTAGATTGCAATTTTCTTTCATTCTGTAAGAGTTTATCGGAAAGAAAACGCTGCTGGTATGTCTGAATCCTCAGACACTTTATGCAGGAAGCTGGCATCAAAAGTTTATTTCACAATGTTTAAGTTCTTGTTGATTCATACTGCAGAAGTAATTTTTTTTCCCTCCAAATTCTGCCAAATTGCACTCATGTGCTAGGTCTCCTCTGATCTCTAGCATCAAAGCAGGGTTTCAATCATCTGTCTTACCCAGAAGTAGTGCTGTTGTCCTTTTTTGTCCTTACAGAGCAGAGCAGTCTGTGGGCAGAGTACCGCAAGAGAGAATTATTAAAGAATTTGGAAGTTGATCTAATGTCCCACTCTGGCACAGATTTTCTGTGAAATGTTCAGTCAGTCACTCCCCTTGTCTGTGCTTTACTGGTCTTTCTGTGTCTAGCTATCTACAAAGTGAGATGGTGAAGCACACAAGTGCCTCGCAAGGTTTTAGGACAGCATGTGTTGAAATTTCCCCAGGGAGCCTTCAGATGTTTCATCTTCTGTCCTTGCAGTGACTGATGCTTTTGAGAACTCTAAGCCACAGCTGCTTGGCTAACTGTAAGTTGTATAAACACTGCGGTTTCAATCTGCTAGTTTCTCGAAGGCTAAAATTACCTTCTCTTGTATAAAAATACGGTAGTTGTATTTGATCTGCCTGCAAATTGAAGGAAAGGATTTCTTTTACTCTCGCACCTCCCGAGGTGAGGTTAACAATGGCAGTCAGTGACAAATACACCTTTGCTTATGTGTTTGGGACAAAGAGCTATTTACAGCTCCAGGGCCTGGATTACGTCTACATCTTGACCTGTTTCATGGGTATCAGGAGGCAGTCAGAAATCGCATGATAGTAAATGGCTTCAGCTGACAAGCAGCTCTCATGGAAGAAGTGGGTTTATGGTTGCTTAAGCATTAAGCGCTTTTCTCCTTAGTTGTATGTTTGACAAGCAGGTTTTTTAAATCTTCTCTCTATTTACTTGATCCAGTAGTATAAAAGTAAAACACTTCAATGACAAAACAGATTTTTTCCGTTTCTTAAGTGAATAGTGTTTCTGCCTCTTCAGTTTTGTTTACTTTGATTCAGTGCATTAGTCAAAAAAGGCCCTGCCTATAAGTGCGTGAGCTGTCCCATTCAGATTCTTGTTTTTGCAGTCGGGCGGTTGCTCCCTTGCTTTGCCAAATCAGGGCTATAAGCACTGCAACGGCGTATTTCACAGGAGACGGCTGCCCACGGAACGTCTGAGCAGTTCAGTGCCTCTTTAAGCAGAGAGCAGACTTAACAAGTAACGTCAGAGTTGGTGTAGCCAGCATTCAGGGGTTCACCGTCACTTCTGATGACAAATGTGACTTGGTTTTCTGTGTGGTTTGGGGAATTTTGCACCCAACAGAACAAAATATCATGCTGCCTTTAGATGTTAAGAACAGACACAAGGACATGGAAGAGATCTCTGAGTCTGATGGTGGTAATTTTCTCCTGTTACTTCCCTAAGCTTTTGTTTGCCAACTCTTGGAGGGTGGGCTTTTACTTTGATGTTTTATTGTCTTTCAAATCACTAGTTTTACTTTTACCACCAGTAATTTTTGGAGTGCTTTGCAGGGAGGGGGGAAGGGAGAAAAAAGAGATGTAGTAATTATGAATGTATTTGGTTAGATTATAAAGTCTCAAAGCTCATTAAAAATGAGAAACCATGGCAACCTCAACAATACATCCCACACATATTATACCTACCTAACAATGCGCAAAGTACATTTAGAAAAGAAAAATTAAGCATAAAGAAAAGAGGAGAAAAAGCATTCACTTTTTATATTGCTATTTTTAATTCTCAGATCCTGAATATCGACATACTTGTGCTGGCAGCACTTCTCTTACATTTAAAAAATAAGCAGCTGATTATCAGGCTGAATGTGGGATCTCTTCTCAGTATTGTTCTTTATTCTTCTGAGATTTCCTATGTTGTATTTTTAGTAAAGACCAGATTTAATGGGAGGTTGGTAGCCAAGGAAAGAAAATGTGAACGTTGCAGTTTCCCTGGACCTGTCCTCTCCTAAGAGACATTAGGAGTTTTGCACAGTTCTGCCTCTCCTTGACTCTTCAGATCACAAAAGAACATGCAGAAATTTATCTCTCTTTCTGTGCTAGTATGTACCCCATATGTAGTATAAATCTAACATTGGTACTGATCAGCTAATTGAAAGATTTTTGATCCTTGGAGCCAAGTCTCTTGCAGGAACCCTGCAGAGTCACTGGATCCATTTGCGCATGAATGGTAGAAGAATGAAGAGGTTTTTGAGTTGTAGTTTGTGACTCGGCTTCTGAAGTTCAAAAGCGGGGTGTCTGAGGAAAGGCATCCCCCTCTTCTAAAGCCGTCTTCCCTCCCGCCCCATCCGTGGCGTTCTGGGGAGAGTCATCAGGTGGGATTGAGGACAGCAGCTCTGGACTTCCCTCCAGGCAGGGAAGGAACAAACCAGAGCATGGTGGTCAGTTAGCAAAAGTTACCTTTTGTGATTTACAGTGGGATATACATTTTCTAGTGATAGATGTTTTTGTGGTCCACAGTGAATTTAGATCTACAGAAAATTGCTTTGCTTTTTATTGACTGGTCAAATCCTTGTAGAAGTGATCCACAGCTCTCCAGGGTGTAGGACTGTAAACTGAAAAGCACTGCGAGAATATCAACATTGCCTTGTCTTAAAGGTGAAATTGCAGCTCTATTAAGATCAATTAAAGGATTTTAGATAATATTGGCTTTCACTCTGGGTCTTACATTTAAGTACGCCTGTGTTCTGTTTTAAAATACAGAATAGTCACGATTGAAGCTTAATTAAAACTGTTATACCAGAGGATAAACACGAGGCGGATGCAGCTTTCTCTTACAATACCTTGATATCACAAGGATTAATCATGCAGCTCTTGTTCAACAAGAGACTTTGCATTGTAAGAAAATAAAAATCTGTTCTAGAGGCTATAGCAATAATTGATAGAAGTGTGAATATGCAAAAGTGGATTCTGGAGGCAGCAGAAGGAGGTGCGGTCTAACTGCTTTGCCCAGACCTTCCGGACCAATGCTTATCTAAGGAGAATGAAAGAGGTGGCCATTCCCTTTCTAATTTTGGTGGAGTTATTGTGATTAGTCTAAGCTGAGAGTTTGGCCTTGAATACCTGCAATATCTGTATAGAATATTTTCTCGATTATGTCTGAATAGCTGTGCCACCAAACAGATCCTGAGTGAAAAGTTGGAGTGTGGAAATGGCTGTGATTCAGGACGGATAGGGAGGGTTGTTGGAAGGCTGGTGCCTGACTTCAGAGAGAAGACTTTGAGCGCTGTGTACTGGAAGGCAATCCCTCTGCTGTAATTCTGATTTATCTTCCCCTCATAAAGGTAAAAGAATTAAGGAAAGGAAAGAGAGGTGGTTGCCTTATGCTGCCTGAGAATTTGTATTTTGTCAACTGTAGGATAGCAGTGCCCCTCTGTCGTCTGTGGAGCAAGGACTTCACAACTAACAGGAAAATGTTGTTTGTGTCACTGTTTTTACTGTTACCAGTGTTCCACTGTTCTAGAAACAAGTAAAATTTCCTCTGGCTTTTCTGAAAAGGTATTTTTAAAAAGTGGAATCTATTCATAGATGAGAAATCTTTTTTCTAGTGGCCATGGCGTTACACGTACAACCGCTGTAGTTGGTGACGTAGAATTGTGTTTCTTTCCCTGTGCCACCTGTATGTGCCAATCCAGAGACTGGGATTCCTCAGTTCTGCAATGAATTTCTGTATGGGTTTTACAACTGACTTGTTTATTTTTAATATGCTTGTGGTTGGTTGTAGGAAATGTTACCTGTGAATCTCACAGCTTGCTTGGCTGTATTATGAAGAAATAAAGTCACAAAGGCTGCAATGACCTTTTAGGAAACTGAAATGAAGCTAATGCAGTTGATGGATTTTGTTAGGAATGCTTTAAAGTACAGCCAAAACGAGGTCGTAAAAGTTTGATTTCATGTAAAAGGCATTTTAGTGATACTAATTGACACAAATAAAGCATCTTAAATTTTGCATGGAACAGCATATAAATTTCAAGATAACAGTAGTAGGTAAGTACTGGTAGTAGATGTTAACACAAAAGCCAAGGGTCTGTGACCTCCATCAGGCCTTCCTGATAGAGTTTTTTAATTTTCTGTGTCTGTGTTGATCCAGGATGTTTTGGTAAAAACTTGGAATAATGACCCTGACATCACACTTGAACTGTATTGGCCTGCTCAGGAAATGCTTCCTGTATTACATCTCTTCAAAAGGCACACTTTCCGTAAGGGGAATTAATTCCAAGTTTATCTGTGTTTTCTATAAAAGCATCTGAATTCAGGTGCTTTGGTTTAGTAAGACAGAAGATGAAAAGCTGATTAATAAAGCCTAGAAACTGAATAATCTAAAAATTAATAATTGGCTGACCTTTCTGACATCCCATACCATTCTCTCGGAAGGCCATAAGTGGAAGGGCAAAGAAATAATTTTGATTTATCATATACTTCCATTAAAAGATAATAGACTACTGTGATTCTGCGGCCTCAACAGCAGCTTTGCTTTAGCGTAAGCTTCATTACGATCTAGCTTTTTGCTTGTTATGTCCGTTATGGTTTTACCAAGTTTTTACAGTCTTAATCCCATTGACTATTGTTTATGGATATGATGCAAAGAGATAATAATAGATTGTGTTGCTGTGACACAGGACCAGACTTGACTTGTGTGTCATTTTCTGAACCAGCCTGCAGCTGGTACTGTTAGGCTCTCACTGGAAGGACAAGAATAGAAGGTATGCTGGGGGGGGATTTTTTTAATGAGGAGACTAACACATGTCTTCAATTATCCAATTGTAAAGCCTGGAATATACTCTAGTCCTTGATTAGTGATGCCTTCACAATCTCAAAGCAATGTAAACTCTTTGGTTTGAATCTCCAAAATAGAAAGCTTACTTTTGGTACTGACTGATCAATTTTAATTTGTTGTTGTTTAGATATGTAGGAGATGAACAGAATCTCCACAGATTGCCATTTGATTGATGGTGCAGCTATTTTTAATTTAAATTAGCAGTTCTGCAGATTTACATGTTATGTCCTCTCCAAAATACAATAATTTTCCCTTACTGTAGTCTCAGTCTTTGACAGAGTGAATTTTTAATGACTAATCAATATGGAAATTTCAGATAGAAACAGAAATTTCTGCAAGGCCCATTTTTTCTCTAGGGATTGTATCTTTCATGGCTGTTTCTTGAGAAAAGTTGTTCATTGTTTGATCAAGCTATGCACATCCTACTGGTTTTAAATTGGAAGGGAGAAAAAAAAACCCACCCCCCTAAGCTAACAACCCGTTCTCCACAAACCCAGTTTCTCTTCCGCTGCCTGATCACGCTCTTGCAGGAAGCGACGCTGATGATCAAACCAACCCCAGCAAGAATACGGCTTCAGCAGAGCAGATGTTGAAGGGTGCGAGATAGTCTGTTACGCAGGTGCTGACAGTACCTGATCCATTTCAGTTTTGGTCTCTCTGATCTAATAATTGGGCTTATTGTGTTTACTAGGTGTGCAGAGAGTCTGCTTTCAGAGTGCTGCTCTCAGTCTCGGGGAGGCTGCCAGTACTGGAGGAATGGAAGGGGTGTACTTGGTCAAGGATGCCCCTGCCATTCTGGGAAGGTCATTTGGAAACTAAAGGGTTTGCTTTGACAGCTATCGTAAGCTTTCAGAAAAGCAAGGTTGATTTTGCAGAGTTTGAAGAGTCACAAGAGTGCAAGTCTCTGGCATGCTGTCAGGCTCTGCGGAATGTTATTTTAATTTTGGTTTACATTTTCCCTAATGGAAAATCTTGTAGAATTGAAGAGAGTTATATGCTGCCTCAGAAGGATCCAGTCCTCTAATTGAAAGATTTTTTATTACAATTTGTACTTTTCAGACTAACTTCTCTGATGTTGTGTGGTTGGGCTGTTCTTAAATATTGGTCATGAGATTTTTATTCCTTCCCATAGAAATTATGTCACGTCATGGTAACACTCGGGTGGCTGGGGCAACACCGGAATTGAACTGAGCTGGTTTACTATCTCAGTTTGTAGCTAAAGGCAGCAAGTGTGCATTGTGTCTTGCTGCAACGTAAGTGTACATTGTGTCTTCCTGCAACATAATCAAACAAAACCTCTAAGTGAGCTTTTGTTATACCAGAAAAAATAGAAATCATTAACCCATTGGAGGTAAAGGCTTGATGCTACAAAGTAAAAGGGCAGTCGTAACCACCAGGGTCCTTCTGCTGCTCATTAGTGTTTGGGCTGAAGAGTTGGTACTGACCTAGTAGCCATGTCTCAAAAACCAAATTACACTGTCCAAAAGGTTCCGAATTAAATGTAACCTTGAGGATGCAAGCAGTTATTAATGGTGTTTGTACTGTGGTTCAAGGCAGTTGGAAGTTGAGCAGTTGTTCACTAAAAGTGTAATAAGCTGTGCTGTATTGTTTGCCTTAAAGGCATTAGTATCAGTCAGTCAGAAGCAGGATTTCATTTTGAGACATTCTGGATTGTCTGATAGGAATAGGAGGAACATGAGGAATCCCCAAAAGATGGTTCCAAAATGCAAGCCCAACACTCTGTTAGTGACTGGGAAACACAAGACAAATGGATTTTGCAGACTTCTTCATAGAAATTACAATCAGTTTGTGAATTTTGGTACTAAACTTGTGAAGTGATCCAGTCCTACTGGAAGTTCACAGAACTAGCATTAGTGAAATGCAAATACTCTTTTTAATAGTCACAAATACTCAAAAATTACAAAGATCATCGTGCCGTTGTAGAAGGAGGGCACCAGTCGTAGAAGAAAACACTCCCAGTTTATGAGCAAGAAGGAATTGAATGACAAAAACCCAGGAAAATCTGGAAAGCAGCAGCTACCAATTACCTGCATAGAGCAAAACATCTCTTTATTCTGCCACTGTATTTTGGGGAATGAAGGACCAACAGTGTATAAAGTACAAGAGGAAGAAGTAGAGGGAAAAGGAAAAGGCGGCTTGCGTGACCAATCTCTCTGATCTGTAACACATTAGTAATCGTGTTTCCTAAAGCCTTTGGTGCTGCNTTTTAAAAAAAAAAAAAAAAAAAAAGAACTGGGAAGAGTGAACAATCCAAGGGAAAACCAGTGGCTCAAACCCAGGGAGTGAAACCATTCATACAGGAACGGACCCAAGCTTTTCTCTCACAACTGACTGGAAACAAGGAACTCCCAAAGCTGTACAACTGCATCAGCAGGTACTTTAGTTTTGGAGCTCGGTGTGTAGTAGTGCAACTTTGTAGTTTCTGGATGGGACACTTATGGACATCCCCATCAAATAATATCAAATTACTTCTGTTTGCTTATTTTAAACCTTCCCCTTACGAGGGATCAGATGTGACTTTTAAACGCTTGGGATTGGCACGCTGAAAAATCTGAAAGGGAAACCACAAAATGCAGCAACATTTAGCTCTGTTGGCAATGAGTGAAATAATTGAAATAATTTTAACAGTCACAGCTTTTGTTACAGTGCCTCGGAGTATAACCTCAGAGTTAGCTGCCAGGCAAGAGCACAGCCCTTGCTAAGAAAGGTGCCAGCAATCTCTGTGTTAATCTGGAATGATGCTGTAGTACGTAACAAAAGCTCTAAGAGAAGAACCTTGTCAACTAGAATGCAAATGAACCGGCTGACAGAAGGGCATTTTCTCTGGCGAGGAGCTGGGTTACTGCTGGGAGTGTGTGAATGCATGGCTGGCAGAGCTTCCCGACTGGCAGGCTTTATAAGGTGTCTTACGTTGCTTGTCTGTTAAAGGGGAGAACAGTTACGGTGGAAAACATATGTGTGAAGATGAGATATGAAGATGCTATCACAAGTTGTCCATTAAAGCTTTTCTTATTTTTTATCTTTTTGAGAAAATATTTGGAGGAAAAAACAGGAGGAAAATGAGGATGGATCATAACAGAGAAGGACAGGATTTTCATCACATTTCACACGATTCTGTACAGAGCTTCGGCTTTTCTTGTAAGACCAGGATCTTGCTCATGTTTGCCAGAAGACTGTGATGATAAAGCCAGTCATTCTTTGGCTCTCAAGTCTTGCACCATTTGTATGGTTTTGATGTAGAGCAAAGGAAAAACTGATGATTTTTAAATGGGTTTTTACAATTTAGCTGTTTCCACCGAACTCTGATCCAAGGTCACACAGCTGCACCAAATTAGAGCAGACCTTGCACAGAGCTAAGCCCCAACCTAGGAGGGAAAGGGGATTCGGGAGAGCATTACAGAGAGAGATGGTTACAGGCTGATGAGGAGAATTAGGGCCTGTTGGCACACTCAGTCTCACAGTTTTAACTCCTACGAACCAGGAAAGTGAGACCTTTTTAGCATTACATCCAGGTAAGCTTCACAGCCCAACAGTATTAGAGTGAAAGGCCCTGATATAGAATTTCAGATTAATATATCATCTTTTTCTTCAACTCAGTAAGTGTAAGTTTGAGGTTCCAATATGATCTTCCATATAATCTGTGTAATCGAGGGGTTTTTTCCTAAACATGAAATGATTCTGAGTTTACTTAAACTGCAAATATTTTTTTTTCTAGTAAAGCTTTTATAGTTTGTAGCCTTTATGAGTCAAGCCCACTGGAGCAATGTGATGCACCTTCACCAGTATACTGCACTGGTAGCCTGTTAGTCAGTGGAGGAGAAGCTTCTCTGGTCCTTCTTAATCACTGTACGTTCCCAGTACCATTTTTGCGAATGGGAAATAGCATTCCAGTGTCCTTTTCCCAGAAACAGACCTGTCCAGATTTAGAACTGTTATGTTTTTCTGTCGATGGCCAGATGTGTCCATTTCATTTCTACCAGAATTTGGGTACTGTTAGGAAGAAGGGGGAAAAAAGAGGCATGAGTGAGAGAGACAATGGGGTTTAACAAAAGAGAAGCCATTTCATTTTGAGTGTTATCTCTGATGGGGTCCCTTCATCTCATGTATTCCAGGGTAAGCAACTGTTGCATAGTGTGAATTCTATAGTGTCTGCCAAATGTAAACAAACACTGTGTATTTCAGTAGAAAGGCCTTTGATTGGGTATTGGATTTTCTTATTAGTGATTTAACAAATGAAAGGTTCTCTCTTTTTTTTTTTTTAAAGGGTGATCTAGTTGTGAAACTGCTTATTCTCCACACGGATTAATCCATCAAGATTCAGTCATGTCAACTGTTAATACCAGATTTTCTTCAATTGGATGGGAGATTTTTTTAGGAATTTTTAGGAATACTTTAGGAAATAATCAAGAGCATAGCTTTCTGTGCTCAGTCAATCCTTGTGTAACAACTCCAGCATACTTTCTGGTTTTCTTTTCCATTTTAGTTTTTGTTACCTCTTCAGCAATCTCAGTCTCTCAGATACTGCGTAAAGAAGAAGGAAAGCATTGCAGGTCTTTTGCCTTTTTTGAAGGAAATTAAACTAAAGTAAACTAATAAGTACACCCTTTCAGCTCTGAGTGCTCAATTCTGAACCAAAAAAATAGTTTGCTAAACCGGAGCTCACTGGAACTTTTCTCTTTTTTTGCTCCCTGCCTTGTGGTGTGATTGATGACTGTTGTTTTGCTGGGTATTGCTGCAGGGACCCAGCCAGAGCAGTGACAGCAGCACAGCCAGTCACAGCAACACCTGTAGAAGGCAGAACTTACCCCCCTGCAGTGGTGTTTCATTTGTGATCAAATACTGCAGGACTGCAAAGTCCGCTGATAGCAGCAGCGTTAGGTCTCTGGAGTAAAATACACGGTTGGGCATGTTCGGGTGTTGGGTGGAGTGAGAAAGAGTAGTGAAACAAACACACAGACTCTGGCTTGTTGAGGAGATACGTCTCTGCTTTGATAATAAAAGCATATTTGCTGTTGCCAGGCCCCTTAACAAGCCACAGTGATGGGCAGGTGATGAAAATCCCCCCCTTTCTGATAATTTCTGCTATAAAGGGTGTCTTATATTATGAGACCTCACTTTACAAGATTTTTCCCAAGCAGAGCAACAGTACTACTTGTTTTTGTTAATTTTTAAAAAGAAAGAACAGTATTTGTTCTTTCAACCAATACTCTTTTTCCAACAGTATTTGCTTGGATCAGAGCAGGGTCAGGACACGGCAGACACTGCTTGAGGACCTGGGTGTGCTGCAGCAGCCACATCACTGCAGGCTCCCTCCAGAGATCCGCTTGCGTCAGGAAGATTTGGGGTGGGCTTCTGGCCTCACTGTCACTGGCATTTTTATGTCCATTCACAGGACTATCTTGGATGGATGCAAACTTGGATAGCCTAAAATTTTAGTAAGTATAGTGAATTCTTGAGTAAAAAAAGGAAAGTGTTTGGTGCGTGCTGGTTTTGGCATTCACATGAGTTTTTTGTTGCTTGGCTTCTTTCCCTCCTTCTCCTCCCTCTGCTGCGCATCAGTGTAGCGCTCTCTTCACATGGCACTGCATCATGTTCCTCCCCCATTCCACTCCCACTCCAAGATGTGCAAGGAGATTTAGTGACAGCAAGGAAGTCTTGGAAGAATAACCTATTTCTGTTTTGACTCAAGAAATAATGCGTGCATGGAGGAAGAACATGTATCGTAGTGTATGTTCAAGTAAAATAGCAATGTGCGTAGCAGCTAATCACATTTTTAATGGCACATATACGTGTTGTGTTTCGTTGTAAGCTCTCTGCAGCCTCGAGCAGGTTTTGTAGGAGAGGAAAAGGGAGGTTGCAGAATAGCCAGAGGCCCGCCAACAGGTGGACTGGCGTCTCCTCACTGAGGAAAATGCAGTGCTTTGGGAAGTTCCGTATTAACTACTGCGAAATGAAACTATCAGCGTGGCTATGTTGTGGGAGTAAAGACATCTGGCAGGGTCTCCGCAACCAGCCCTGGAATTAATAGTGATGTAGGGATAGCGAAAGTGAGTATGAGGGAGGGAGCGAGGTCAGAAAGCAATGCCTGCGTTTAGTGCAGGGGTGGGTGGAAGGTGGTTACGGTGCTTCTGCAACCAGGCCCTGCACTGCGGGGAGCTCCTGGCGCCACAGCACGCTCGGCTCTGCGGGATGGATGTATCCAGCTGAAAGGTTCTAGTTTCTTCCTTTTCCTCAATCATCTCCAGTGCCCTGACAGGACAGAATAGCTTAGAGGTGCAGGAGTTCCCCAGGAATTAATCAATTCTACAAAAGGAAAGATGGTGGGTCCCCCTCATAGGCACTTGAGGTCATTTGCACTGCAGGAATGGAAATTCCCTGCAAAACAGGTGGGATTTTGCAGCTTCCAGATAATCTGTCTAGATGGGCATGCATTTTTGTGGATAAGTATAGGAATGTTCATATATATACAGCAAGTGCAAAACCTATATTTAACCAGTAACGGTTAGATGACTCCTGAAATTTCATAGTAAGGAAGAAGAGAGTTCCTAGTGACTAGAGAAATCTTTTAGACATCAGTGTATTAGGCAGAAATCTGTGTGGGAGTACTGAGCTTGTCGTTTGTACAGTACATGCAGTACAATACTGAAATAGCACGTTTATCGCCCTAGAGACTGCCTGTGGACACTGAGAGTTTCTGTGCTTTCTTTGCAGTAAAAAATAATATTATTTTTTTTCAGCAGAAGTCTATTTTTATATTGAGGTGGTGTAGCAATCTTGGGCTTAAGGAACCTTTAGGTTAGCATAGCTACAGGCTCTGAAAGGATATAAAAAGGATTTAGAGAGCGCTTATGGGTAGCTGTTTTTCCAAATAGCGAGTCAAGGATCCCAAGGCCAAGGTTAATTAATTTTATTTATCTAATGCACCTTATGCATGCTGTGCTCATGGCAACAGTTAGTATCATATGAAATTTAGGGGTACTTTCAAGAGGCTGTTTAGCTACAGGGAGCTAAGCATTAATGACCTTTTTCCTACACCACCCCACCTCACCCCCCCATTTCAATCCTTTACAGTACATGGGGTTTGAATGGAAAGGCACTGTATAAAAAAATCACAAAGGGTGTCATAATGGATAGAAACTGAAGAGATTTTATCTCTGCATGAATTCATAAAATCTGATGATTATTACTTTCTTAATGGTTTCTTTTCAGCAAAAGTCACTATCACACTGTGGCTTTTCAAGGAAGGATAAATTCTGCTTGTTTTACTGCCAGCTTCTTATGAAATGGCATGTTCTGCTCCTTTTCTGAGTGAATAATACTTTAATTATAAGGGTGGGCTGTAACTGCTTAACAACAAGGCAAAAGGGATTGGGTATTTGGGATAGTAATACTAGAGAACAAGGGAGCTGCCAGTCCGGTGTGTCTGTAAGTCCATTTTGACCAGTATTTGGACTGGTTTGAAAGACAGTGGCTTAGAGTAGTGACAAATGCTTCAGCAGAAAAGGTAAGAAAAATCAAGTTGGCTGATAGCAGATAACCTGAAACACAAGCTGTATACCTGAAAGTCAGCGACTGGGTTGCTCTGAAATATGTTGTTTACTGGCTGTTACAAACTTTTTGCTTGTGCAAGCCATTATAATTCTGGTTAGTTTATTATTTAACTAAATGAACAATCTTGCTTTTTACATTTGAAAAATTCTTCAGCTGAGTGGCATCAGATACTGAGAAATACCACAGGCTGATTGTACCTCATACAGGAATGTCTTTCCATTCATCATCTTTCAATGTGTGACCTTTCAATGTCAAGCAAGCACCCGCTTGCTTCCCTTTTCCAAGAGCTATCAGTGGGGTTTTTAGCTGCAATTTTTTCAGTGGCCTTAACTATACTCTGTATTCTGAAGTGTGATCTAAGCTGAAGCAATTATTTCACCCAGTATTTCAGATGGTGAGTTGTTGATTTATATAATGGAATTGTAATATTTCCTGTCTTATTTTCCATCCTATTACTCTTGCATTTCTCTTGGTTTTCTCATCACTCCCTCTAGCCTCCTTGGGGGAGGAGGAGTAAGCTCACCCAGAGCCCCGGATAGATTCCCTGGTTGCTGAAGCCTGACGGTAGGCTTGAAAGATTTAATTCACCATCATAATTTTGCCTCAGAATTTCTGAGGGACCTTGGAGAGCATTTGGCTCAAATATGTAAGCTTAAAATTAAACGGTTTTAATTATCTAGCCTGTAAGTGGCTTCTGTTCAGTTCTAATTCGGGGGTCAACCAGATCAGCACAGTGGTAAATTTTGGTTATTAGTTTCTCTGCAGTTGCACGCTACTAGGTGTCACATGTAGGTTAGCAGAAGAGAAACAGATAAATAATTGCATAATTGTGTGTGGATAATTACAGGAGTTCATGTTTTATTAGTAACCTTCATTCAAGATTTTCTTATGTGCGTAATTACAGCAAAACACAATAGTACCTTAGCTCTCTGTTTACTGCCCCGTGTGATGTCTGGCCTAATAAGCTGGTTAGCAGCCCTTTCTCACCTTTCAGCATACAGTGAATACAGAAAAAACTGTAGTATGTTTTAGTTTCTTAAGTCTTTTTATTCACTAAATATGCTGCAGTACATCGGTACACTGTAGCTGTTGGAATAAATAATTTGGGTGTGGTTGTCAAAATTATTTAATACATTAATTTTGATGTGCTTTAAATTATGCTTATTCATTTTATGATTAATTCACAAATTTCAGCCATTAGGATGTCAGGTATTTCAGTTAAAATGGTCAGCTTTTGAGGATGGGGTCTTTAAATATTAAGGGATTTCTGGTTTGGAGTGGTCATACATTACAAGTTGCAGGATAACGTAACAAATGAGCAGTTCTGCATGTTTTCATGGTGTTCACACTTTTTACCTATTCTTGGTGTAAATGTTTTCTGCTTTAGTGTATACAGTCTAATCTCTGGGCTCTTCCAGTTTAACACTGGTGGTGTAGTTGTGGTGTGTTTTTTTATTTGCTTGATTTTATTTTCATTCTTTTTGAATTTATTTTCTACTGCATTTCAGATGTCTTCGTATGCTTTGTCTATAGTGTACTGACAAATGCGTAGGATGTGAGGAGGACCAGTAGATCCTTGACTGCTTCCACATCGGCCCATTCTCTTTAGAGGTGGTGGTGGATGTTCTGAAGAAACAATTACACCTATGGAGCAGTCCGCGTATGTTCTGTAGTACGGCAGAGAATTGCCCTGGGCGCAGCCAGCCCTGAGGCACCGCCTGACAAGCCGAACCCTAGCGAGACTCTGCAGCGTGGGCTCTCTTAGCGTTCAGTTACCGCTGAGGCCCAGGAGAGAGGGAGGAGAAACACTGCATGCTTCTGAGCGATGCCGTCCTCTAAAGAGCCTGCTGTGCAGTGCATGGCTTGTCCTGCTTGGATTTGACTTTCTTTGGCTTTTAGTTAGTTTAAATATTGGGGAGGGGGGAATTAGACTGGAACCATTTTGTGAGTATTGTTAGTGTCAGAATGTGGAACGATTACTAAAAATGATCAATAATACAGCATTGGTCACACGTTAAGGAAAGGCTTCTAGGGTAAAATACAGCCGCAGCTGGTATGCAAAGATTCCGCTACATCTGCGATTCCCTGTACAATATTGCTTGCAAAGCAACATGGGGACATTGAAGATGAACTATCAAGGGTCTTAATATTATTTATTTAAAGAATTACTAACGTATAGTTGGGGCTTTTATCATTCTTAACAGTGACAGTTATGATGGGGCTTTTGTGTTATTATTAGTTTATGCAAATTAGTGAGCCTTTCTGAGAATTACACATGCGTAATCATCTCTAAGTTGAAATGGAATTCCTTTGAATTATAGCAGATCAATTTTATCATTATTTTAGTTGACAAATTAAATGTATTGTTTTGAATGAATCACATTTGGCTGTGTTCATCGAACAAAACTGAATCTATTTACATAAGTAATTCAGAACTAGGATTTTTTTGATAAGTAAAAATCTGCCTACCTTCTGTATTAATTACGTCAGTGCTTGCTTTTATTAGAATAAGAGAAATAATTGTTTTCTAGCAGAATACATTTGCCTCGCAAGTGAGATTTCAGTGGGTTTATTGATCATGACTTATCATAAATAGGAAGTATATGGATTTTTTTGTATCTGATATACTGATCTTCATATTTTGTGAAAATACTTTGAGATGTGTAATTCTGGATGGACTCTGCCCTGCAGCCGTGCAGGTGTCCCAGTGCAGCAGAGGTAAGGAAACAGAAGGGCAGCTCTGGCAGTGTCTAAAACTCCATATGACCTTCTCAGCAGCTAACACAGCAGGGCTCCGTGTTCCCCCCACATCCAGGTATTTTTCAGCCTGGGAGCCTGCTGAATACTTAGCAAAGTTCCACATTTCTTTTGCATTTGTTCACTTCCCTTGTGCTTCCTCCAGCAAGATCGGTTCCTCTCTGAGTTCAGCTCCATGTAGAGATGCTTGTTATTGTAAGAAACGAGTTACACTGGAGGAGCAGATCCAGACACTCAGCATGTGTCTTGGATGAAGAAATCCCCATTGGGAAAGCTGAAGTTGTGGCTGAAGAGACAGAAGCAGAAGACAATCAGTTTTCCTCTACATGGGAGCGACTGTGCCCAGCCTACAGAAGATGAGCAAAAGGATAGACTATTAGATACCTGTCCTCTCTCATCCTCCTTCCTAAGAGCTAGATTCAAGGGAGTAGTACAAGAATCTAAGAAGCCAGAGCAGGCCGGGAGGGTAAAAGGCCACGACTCCACTTACAGAGGCACCCACAACTCTGGAAAAAATCATTTATTGTTTAATAGGGCTGCAATGCCCCCATGCCTCTTCTTTAGAAGGGACATAATTTCCTATTAAGCACTGTAGAATCCCAATATCTGATTTTAAAAGTGCTAACAAAACATTTCTCCAATGCTAGGATGACATTTAACAAACCTAGAGTTGTTGAGGAAACCCATGGTTGAGGAGAGGTAGGATGTACATTTTTTTAATCCAGGTTCCAAACCTGGTTGCCAGCCAAGCGTGTGCTGGACACAGCCTTCCACATTGTGGACAACAGCAGTCATTTTAGCTGAAATGCAGGCTGCCTTTTGCTGCCCTGAGAGGACATTTAGAGTTTAACATGGAGACTTGGTGAAAGGTCATAGTTCGGTACATAGGTTCATTTTATTGTTCATCTCCGTTACAACTCTTAATTACTGAGTAAGCATGAACCTGTTCCCATATGATTTTCTTTGTAAATTTACCTAATTATTGCACATAACTGGCCACTGAAAATGCATCTAATTTTGACAAAAATATTCTTGATGATAATGTAAAGAGATCCTCATGGTTGGACTAGACATATATTGACAAATAATAAATAAGGTTTTAAAGAAGTGCAATTCACATGTCATACTGAATTCAAGGATTAGGCTGTGTCGGTGCTTTGTGCAAACCACAAAATCCAAATGGGAAAAAGGAAATAAAATATTTAGAATTTAGTCTATATTTTTACAGGGATGAAGGCTAAATAACTCTAAAGGGAACGAAACCTTATTCAGGTACACCCTAAATGACTCCTCCTTCTCACACTTCAACTATCAAATTAAAAAAATTCATCATTTTTAAAATTAGAATCTCTACATTTCTTTTCCAGCTGCTGCCCTGAGCAGTATCATTAAAGGACGCAGTCATAATTTGTGAAGGTAATACATGCCCCTAGAGGTGCGAACGGCAAGGGGGGCGTAATGTCTCTCAGTACGTAGGTATAGGTAGGGAAAATATTTAATGGTAAAAGTGGTGTTTGGAATTGGTGTTACACCTGTGAGTCTCAAAATAGCACAAAGGGTAACTTCAGCAAGGAGTGCACAGAAGTATCATTCTCACGTGCTCAGCAATGAGCCTTCTTAAAACAATTTCTTCTTTGACTCTGGATGCCGGACCACGGTGGCAGGTGACCTCCGTGTCACAAGAGTGTATCAGCCACATCCGTCCTCTGTAAGAAAAAAAAAAGATTTTGGATGTAATGAGAAGCAGGTATCCTAAGAAATTGTGTTATTTAGGATCTTGAGAAAAGGTTTGAAGATTACTTTTGTTCTGCAGAACCTGAAACAAGACAGTACCATTCGGAAAGCTACACTCCCCTCCCACAGACGGGATTTCCCCCCGCAGTGCCGCTGGAGTTAGAACCAGTTCCAGCTGGTGCAGAGGTAACCTGGGGTGGCATTTGCTTTGACTCATTTCCTGCTCCCAGGTACAGACCAAGTTTTAAAGAATGCAGATATGCTGCTTAAACCTACAGAGAGGAGACATTTAGATACTATTTCTATTTAAATTGTTAGCATGTTTATCTCTTGAGAGAATAAGAAGGAAGAGTTGAGCCTTTTTTTGGCCCAAAAGCCTTCTTGTGGGGAGCCCAAATGCAATGCTGTTTGTTCTGCTGCTTACTGAGAAAAAGACAGAAATTCAACAGCTGCGAGCAACCCCACAGCTCAGTCTGTCACTGGCCTCTCTCTCTGCTTCTCTGGGACCACCTGGGAATTATGTCAGTGGGAAGGGGTTTTTTATTTTCTCCCTGAGGCAAGGTCCTCCCCTCCCCCCTCCCGCCAGCCCTCTTTCTCCTTGGGGTTCAGTAACATCCCTTTCGGCCTAGAGGCAAACTGTTTAAGGCATGCTTTTTTATTTCTTCTAGATATGTGGAACTTTTCTGACACAGAATTATTATTATGGCACATAATTATGATTGGATGTCTTCATTATATAATTGCATGATATATAATGAGTAGCAAAAGCTTATTTCCTCTGCTCTTTGAATACTGAACTTCTGAGATTAATTAAGATGATACTGAAAATGCTTTTAATTATATATGCTGCATAAACATCACTATTAAGATCAGATGAGAATATTATTGCCTGAACAGTTTCAAAATTTTTTTCAAATACCCACTTTGTGTTTTATATTACTGTCTAAAGAAATGTGGATGTTTTTTTCTGGAAAATACCTCCCCAGACAGTGGATAAAATAATGAAGGAGTACCTGAATATTTGCTGAAACATAGATCAGCTACTTTGGTCTCATTGCAGTGTATAAAAGCAAGCCACTGTAAAATTAAGAACATTTTATTTCAATAAATAAATGCTTCCACATGTCTAATCCCTAATCTAATGCCCCTCCGTAGGCAGGAAATTAGTGAAGTATGTTTCCATCCTTCCTTCTGAAGCTACACCCAAAAAATCATACTAATAATCATACTAATCACCCCAAAATCATACTAATAGCAATGCCAGAAATGGTAAAATCAGTTGGACATCATCAATTCCTATGACTGTTCTTCTTGATCTCCCTGTGCAGTACTTCATATGCACCAGTACATAATTCCGATCCGGCGTCAGGCAGAGTGACTGTCTGTTTGGTTTATTTCCGTAGGAGAGACTCACTAATGTAAGCAGGCACAGTGCCCGCTCAGAGAAACTGCTGATTGTCAGCATGAAGACAGCTATCAGCCCGTGTGAAATAATGGCAGTTGGCTTGTGGGCACACTCATCACCTGTGTTGTCCATGAATCTGCTTAAAGAAGCAATTACTGAGACTGGCTAAGTAATAGAAATTTATGTACTTTATCCATAATCAGATGCGTTTCACATACTTACTTAACTGGTGGAATCCCTTTGCAAATAGAATTATAACTGGGTTTTGGTGATTGAGTCTCTGCTGAAATCATTCAGATGGAAGAAGGAATCTGAATTTTAATAACACTGAATTAAGCAGTGTACTAACGTAATGGAATAGAGATCTTGCCGTGTTTGACTTTTAAAAGATACGTTGTTAGTTTTTTTAAGACTTGTCAATATGCAGGAGTAATGTAAATGAGGCAAAAAAATCAGTTAGATTTGTGGATTCGATATGTTATTCCGTGTTAGTGGAGTAACTACTGCACCCCGACAGCTGCAGTTTCAACCTGTTGTGAGCCGTGCAGCGTAACCATGGGGCGACTCACTGTTCATCAGTGATTGCATTAGTACTTTTACACATACAGTGTAAGTGTACAAAGTCTTTTTTGAGGCAATTAACCCATGAAAAGGAAGGTATGAAGCGAGTGGTTCTGTTTGATGTGGTTTGGTAGCAGTAACATACTCAAGGCAACCGACTTTCTCGCCCTTCTCCAGCATGGCCATTTTGTGCTCCAGTTTGCCGGTTCCTCCAACTGTCCTTCTTTGGATGGCTTTTCCCAGGAGTCAGTCCTGCTTCTGCTTCTGTGTTTTCAGAGACTTCCTTTGAATTCTACTTTTCCATTTCATCTCATGATGAAATGAGAGTGTGTGTCTGTAAGTCATAGAAGGACGTACTTTTGAATCATGTCTATCATCTCCATCACATCAGTTCACGCTTATTACTGGTCTTGAAATGAAACATGACAAAAACAAGTGCTAGTCTAGAACCCAGCCATCTTGCTGTGTCCTAAGTTCATAGCTCTATGTGGCATGAGGAATATTTTATTATCAGTTGAATATTAGAGATTTAGAGGATTATCATCATGCAAAAGCAGTATGTGCACAAAAGAGAGGTGGGGAATCAGGACGTGTACTTGAATTGTATATGAGCATTTTTCATCGGTGTTCTCAAAAGCATGATGTAGTGAAAATTTGTAGTGAAAATTTCTCCAAAGAAAAACAACATTTTTTTTAATGTAACAGCCATAGTCCTCGCTGAGGGTTATTAAGGACAGGCTGTGTTGAGCATGATTTGAAGTTTTTTCATTTACACCTGGGTTGTAAATGTTGCCACAGTCTCACCATCTGACTCCACAAGCAATTTCTTCTCTCCCTGTGCTTTCCAACTTCAGTCCTCAAGAGATGTCTTGTTGTAGGCAAAGAGGTAGGCGGAAAGAATAGATGAGGTAAAAGTTAATAAATAGCAGATGATCTCGTGAACTTTCCATTTCATTGGAGGTTTTGGGGAACATATGCTTAAATTAGCAAAAGGCAATAGGCAAGGTAGTTGTTGCCATATGTACTGAATATATGAACATATTCTGGCAAAACCTGGGACTCCCTGTCTTGTGCATGCTAAGGCTCCTGATTTTCCAAAGAGAACTTCCTGGAAAGTGAGCAGAAGGAATCACCAACATCTCACGTTCCACCTGAACATAAGAAAACACCATTTTTTACTGTGAGGCTGACTGAACAGTGGCACAGGTAGCCCAGAGAGGTGGAGTCTCCATCCTTGGTGATGTTCACAGCCTGACTGGACGCGGCCCAGGGCACCCTGCTATAGCTGATTCTGCCTGAGCAGGGCGGTGGTCTGGATCTGCAGGGGTCCCTTCTAAACACAATGTTGTGTGATTCTGTCTCCTCCTTTGAAACTACATGCTCTAAAAATGAATTACTATAGTTGCTCACTCTTAAAATACAAGATCTCCAAAAAAAAAGCTCTCTTACTTCAGTCAAGGAAATTGTTCAGTGATTCTAATGTGTAGAAGGAAGAACTTCGGAGAAAAAACTGAACATCGCTCTTCTTGGTGTTGTCCTAAGACTCATTGATTTATGGAGGTGACTGCCAGTTTGTTCATGAACAGCAGAATTTTGTATAAATGTGTAAAATGTAAATTTTGTATAAATGTGTAAAAAGAAGTGTAAATTATTATTTGACTGAAATTAAGTTCTGTGCAAAATGTTGCATAGAAGAGCAAAACAGAGGACTAGGAGTTACTCAAGATTAAGCAAAGAAAGAGTAAGCATCTTGCCTGGTAGTTAATATGACAAGATGAATGAGGAAACTTCATTGTCATCTTACAAGTCACAGCACTACAAGTGACAGACTATGACCTCTACTTGAACAGCTGCGAAGGATATACTATAGATATTGAAGCATTCATTCAGTATTCTAGAAACAAGCAAAGAAGAAAAGCCATCAACGATGCCTTCTTGAACAAAACACAGTCCATCTTAAGATCTTAAGCTCTTAAGATCATCCATGGGTGCGCACATGCAGACACGGTTTCTACGTTTGAATGTGATGGGAAAATCTCCCAAGGCATAAAAATAACACCTGATTCCTCTGTCTTCAGTTATCAGGAAAGCAGTAGAAGGGAAACCCACTTGCTTTCACACTGAGCCCGGGCACACGGTGTCCCCCGTTATGCAAAAAGCCAGAAAGCTTCAGGTGTTTCTTTTTTTCAGGACCTCTCCATGTTTGTGAAGACTGAGGAACGAGCTGAGGCAGACATGCTCTCAACTTGACATAAGCATCCAGCCACAAAATCTGTGCTGAATACTGGCTGAATAATGAATTACATTGTCACCTTTGGATGAAATATGCTCAGTTAAGATGTTTAAAGTGCTTCTAATAATAAGGGATGATTGAAAAGATAATCCTCAGCATTTATGAATGGTTCAGAATGTAAACTAAAGGTCAACTTTGAACAGTAAAATCACTACTGTTTTCATCACTTTGTGCTGAAGTAGTTGAGAAATTTTGGTTTGGACCAGTAGAAGACAAACCCCATACATATATGTTACTAGTCATGACAATAGCTTTACAACCAACTTAATAATGATTCTGAGGAAATTCATTTGGTCTATTTGGTTTTTTTGTCACCCTAGCCCAGTTTGCAGAAGCATGTTTCTTGCAGTAACCTCTTGGTTCATCCATCCTTTTTCTCCATCCTTAAAAAAACCTCAAAGGCTTATTACCTATAATAGAGAAGGCATTTGCCAGGTAGTGCTGGATCCACTGGTGCAAATTCGGCAGAGCAGCGCTGTGCTTTGGGAACAGACCCGCTGATTCTGCAGAGTTCTACAATTCCTGGTGTGCTGAGCGGGAGACGGACTGGCGTGGCAGATATTTCCTTCCTGGCGTGCAGAGTTCTGTGAGCTGGCTGCTTCTAACAGGCCACCGACTCAGATCATTGTACAGCTCTCATTAGAAGCATGGCTCTGCATAAAGTATTTATCCTCACAAATCCTTGTGGTGCTGTTTTTCAAAGGATTCACCTGCTATGGTAATGATGGGATGTTGGCTGTGGCTGCATGCTGTTAACTAAATGGACCACTAATGGCATTGGCTTTCCTTTGTTCATAAGCAAGACGTACGAAGCAACGCTGAAAGAATGTAATCAGGTAACAAAATAACATCCAGAATTTTAAGAGCATGCCCAAAATTTCAAATCTTTGAGATCTCTGTAATAGGTACATGTAATTTTCACTACTGCATGTGTTAATTTGGTGGTATTTATAGGTTAAATCTATTTTTCCTGCTGTCCTTTGTCATCTTCATGCAACAGTTGAAGAAAACAGCAGAATTTAGTCCAGTACAGTTTTCTACATGGTTTGGATCTCATGTGATCTTGCATTTCAAAGTGGTAGTTAATTGGCAGAACACACTGAAGGCTGTTGTGCTCTTGAGTTCTAACCAGAGTGACAAAGGTTTGTGAAATTCTGAAGAAATGTGCCTTAATATTATTTCTGCAAGTTCCGCTGAAACAAAGGATAAGTAGCGTCACTCTTTGCATTCAAAATTCACTCATAGGTTGAGGAGCAGGAATCAGTCTGAATTCCCGTCATTCAATAGTACAAATCTTCTCTAGCTCCTGAGGCAGTCCTCTTTAGCACTTGAATGTACGCATGGCACAGTGGGCCATCCCTGCAACGGATTCAGAAACACAGCGAACCACTTCAGCCTAACATAACACCTGGGGAAATTTCAGGAAGAAATCTGTGCATCTGAGTGAAGAGAGGACTGGAGTGTCTGGCATGGGAAGATCCTCCATGGCGTTTCAAAGTTCCCAGAACCACTCGGCAGTTCCACCTAGCCAGAATTAGCAGAGTTCCTTCAGTTCTGAAATCAGACTGTATCCATGCACGTAATCCCAGCATCACAGTTACTAAGGGAACGCTAATTGCTCACGATTTTGAAAAGCTGCATCTCCATTTTTTTTAGTGCCTTTTTTTCTACTACTTCTCTTAGAAGTTGCTTTTTAGTGATAACACCCAAGCAAGGAATTATATGTTGCATCTAATATGTCATCTTTGATAGGTACAGGTGCCTAAAACATTTTAGCTGTATTTGAGTAGTTCTTAGCCTCAGCCTGGCTGGCTGCCTCAGCTATGGGGTGCATGTTTTTGACGGAAAGGCAGCTGGGAGGTCACCGATAACCACAACAGTTGGCCGGTCTGTGTGCCAGATGGCAGTGCGAGGCTGTGAGGCTCCGTCTGAACTTGCTCTTGACTTCAGAAAACAGAAGCAGCAAACTGCAGGACCAGCTTCCCCTTGTCTGCCCTTAGAGATGGATTGCAATCTTCTGTACTCCTCTGGGCCAATGTAGGGAGCATTCTTCCTCTCTTCAGGAGAAAGTTAAAAATGAAATTCATGGAATCGATTCTTTAGTTTGTTGCTACACCTCAATTTATTGGCCTAGTGTATCTTCTAATTGATAGAAGAGGAATCCTATCAGTTGTGATTGGTCTTCCTAGCAGTCTTTTCTCCGTTGCCTATCACTTTTTAAAGATCTGTCCAGTTATATCTCTGATGCCCTTTCCAATGAAGTATTTTTAGCTTGCTTGCATAAAGTGGACAGAACAAACTTCGATTTTTCGGAATACCGTTTGTTCTTTTATGTCTCAAAAGACTTAAAAGGTTGACCAAGAATTACAGTTCTGTTGGCTGCACTGCTTTGTACTGCCTCTTTATACATCTGTATAGCTTCCCTGACTCTTCAACAATGGGCATTTTGCGTATCTGTCAAGTGCTCAGGAAAATTGACTCATTTCTGCTTTCTCTTTCCCTCTCACTAGTCATTTACGACCATCTGAAATGGATGTGTGTTTGTAGTAAAGAAGAACTCAAATTCACTAATTGAGGCACAAATGCGCTCATTTACATGCAATTTTGGGGGTTTTTTAGAAATGCATCTATTTGCATAAATAAAACCGCTTTCCCAAATATTAGTGTGAACAAAAGCAGTTTTCATGGATGCCAAAAAAAAGTGGCTGAACAGAAAAGGCAATTCAGAATTTGCATAATAGTAACTAATTGTTTTCCTTGCTATTAGCCTGTCTCTGCTTAATAGGCAATATTGGTTACTATTTCATTTCTGGCTACAGTTTGATAGAGGAATTTTGACCTACTGTAGAGGATCTTAGCGGTTTAGCACCCCTGGGTGTGCAGTTCTAGGACTTGGTTCTGTACAGGAGCGCGGTCAGAAACGGTACTGCCAGAGCCCCGCGTTTGGCCCCTCCGCCTCCTGATCCGAGCAGGGCAGGACTCCTCCTCCTCACCAGAAATGCACTTCCCTCAGTGTGGTAGAACGAGAAAATTATTTATTCTCACAAAACATTCTGAAGTTTGGAGAAAATCTCAGTTTTCTTTGGGGGAAGGAAGATGTATCTTTGTTGCAGCCAACTTTGCCAGCTTTGGTTTAATGTAGTGTTCTTTCAAAATGTTATTGCTAAAGCCTCCAGAGAGATTATGGAACACACTGTTTGAATTGGGAATAAATAAATAAATTTCCCTCTACCTGGCTCAAGTATATTTAATCAATTTTCTTCATTTAGAAATGCAGAGAGAGATCTAATATGTTTTTATTGTCGTTCTTGGTATTTATTGCAGTGTTTTTCTGTTAAAATGTAGGAGTCAATATGGCCCAAGACCATTAAGTAAGACTGAGCTATCAACTCTCTTCAGGAAATGGAGAGTAAAATTAGGTTTTCTGGACAGAGGCTTCAATAGAGAACTCTCTATTGATTCTCCATATAAAGAAAGGGAAGAAGGGTAAACCAAATATGTTTTATGCTGGAACAAAAAGGATTATTGTTTTCTTTCAAGGATGTTCTGGTGCACCTTTATAACTTTACTGTTAAAAACTAATAGTTTTATTTCAGTGGAGTCAGTGATTTCAATGCACTCTGCCCAGAGAAGTAGAAGGGAACAGGGAAGATGCCATGCTTTACCTTCATCGTGGCAGCAGGACAAAGGGACTGACCTGGATTTTGAAACACTTGTAATCAATTTACAGTGAAATAATTCTGAGTAGCTATTCAGATTTATGAGTTGCAAAAGTTTTATAAAACACAGGAGAAAGGAAAAGTCAAGTCACCCGTTTGGAGGTTTTTATTAGGAAATGTAACTGTAGCTGGGATCACTGTTAAACTCAGGTTTGTCCGTGAGCACGGAATAAAGTCTAGTTTGTGATATAACAGTTATTAATAGAAGAATTGTATTTCCTACAAAATAAAAAACCCAACCCAAACCAACCAACCAACCAAAAAAAACCCACCAACCACAATGCAGAAGCAAGAAGGTAATTTTGGCGAAGTTTGGCTTCTATAGCACGTCACAAAGATTTGCAATTATTCTTGAGAGGAATGTGTTGGATTTTTGTTTTAAATATCAGTTCTAGAGAGGATCTGACGTGTTTGTATAGGATTTACATAAGTGCATATGCAGAGAAAAGAAAACAGTGTATCTGCATCTGTGTACACTCTTTTCATCTAATACTCTGAAATACTATCTTTAGGGGTGTAATATCTTACTCAGGAGGTCCTTACCCCCTTAAATCCAGTATTACTTCAGAAAGGTGGCAATCTTCGTAATGAAATGTTACTTCTAGAGTGCCAGTTTTGGCTACAGTAGCCTGAAGCTGACTGTACCTTGGTAAAAGTCTGCTACATCCCTGATCCAGATCAGCTTCTCTGGTAGTGGGAGGAGGATGAGCTTGCCTGGGCAGGGGTGCTGCCCCAGGAGAAGGCACAGCATTTCATCACAGCTCCTCTTTGTACTTTGTTCCTGAAGTCGAGGTGGAAAACTGGCAGATGACAGAAGTAATTCTGCTGGCTCTTTGTCTCTGTCTATATTCTCGGGATATAGACTTGCCAGTAATGACACCTTCAGTCTCATCTACAGCAGCGTTCATCATTCCAACCCACTTTTGGGGGGAGAGCGCTTTCTTTTCTCATCTGTAACTTTCTTCCTCTCTCTTGGCTGTACTTCCTGCTTTTCACAGTAGTAGTTCTACAAGAATTTCAGGAAGTGAATATATTATCAGCCTTTACAGATGTTTCTTCAACTTGCCCCTTTCTGAAGCAAATCTGTTTCCTTTAAAGACGCAGTGCCCCTTTCCGCTGCCCTGACGGTAATTCAAAATCTCTCTGAGCAGTGCTGCAACTGGTTTCAGAAGCATCTTTGTGAAGTTGTGGTTGAACTTTAGGTATGTTCCTGTCTTTTCAGGAAAAGTTTGACATTGTGGTTTCCTTCATAAGAAATGTGTCTCTGTTAAAAAGGAAACATATTTTCCATTTAAAAAAGTATGGCACGAAGAAAACCACAGGAGAGACAAACCAGCAAGGCTGGAAATATCGCTGCGTAACAAGGTCTGCTGCCCCACCGTTCGCTCCCGTGCACAGCCCACACACGGCTTTGTGTGCCAGGTGACCCACGTGCCTCACCGTGCACACAGGGTGATTACGGTGGATTTCTGTGTAATCTTTTCTCAGTACATTTCAGAATGTTTAAGAAAAGAAATAGGGTTAGTGGTATCATTCCGGCACGCAGAGGAAGAAATAAAGCAAGAAAGAGTTAAGTTTCTAGGAAAGCAATGGCAGAGTGCGATGTAAGATTCAAGTCTCCTGAGACTGATTTTTCTGCACTCTATTACATTATATTGCCATTTATGATGATCCTTTTTTAGAACTATATGGTGAATTAAAGCAATATAGATGAGGTTTAATTTGTTCGTTGGCTAATGACAGTCATCCCTTTTTTGTTGGTTGCTTTGTCCAAGGTGCCAAAAATATTTGATGTAATCTCTTTTTCTAGAAGATGTTTCTAACTGTTGATCATTTTGAAAACATCAAAGATGAGTAAATCGGTTGGGATTATTTTATTTTTGTGTTTTGTTGCCAAAAATATTTGATGTAATCTCTTTTTCTAGAAGATGTTTCTAACTGTTGATCATTTTGAAAACATCAAAGATGAGTAAATCGGTTGGGATTATTTTATTTTTGTGTTTTGTTGTCATTTAGCAAAGATTGGTGTAAAGGCTTCACTCTGCAGTTTTTAATTTAGTGCAGACAACAAAAAGATGCGTTAATCTTGTTACGTTTTGTGTCTGGCAGATGCCACCGTCCCTATTAACCTTCTGGGGCGATGTGGCATTCAGCTTGTTTGCTTTGGAGGTATATGCCGTGAAGTGTAAAGAGGAGGTGTTGGGGCTATCAGTACTGCACACCTCGCGTGCCCACATTCTCTAGATCGCAAAACAAATTGTGTTGCCCTCATTCATCAGTCACATTTTAAAGCATGAAATATTACGATCCAGAAATTGAAATTTACAAATACAGTATAGTAAAGATTAGTCGTGCTGTGTTTCATCCGTAGTGGTTTCATATGAGGAGGTTTGCCTATTATTATTGTTAGAAGCATTGGTTGTTTTTTTTTCTCTGCATAATACAACTATTAATTTAGGGCTTAAAGAGCCATATGCTTCATTTTAATTTATTGTCATGAAACACACAGTGAGCTTTTCTGCCCAAATATTAATTAAGGGAAAATGTAAGTTAGCTAATCATGAGTGTCACTTACTTATTGGAATGTATTAATAATTCTCTGGAAAAATGAATTTACCAGTTTTGTTTTATGTGAACTGATATTCCACAGCTGAAGCCAACAGGCTTGATGACTTTTCGAAGAGCAAAACAAGTTAAAAAGGGGGACAAACACACAAATAAGACCACAAAACCTGATCCTGTATTTTTACTGAAAATTTGTGAGCAGAAAAACTCAGGATAAGGGTATGCCAAGCTGCACAAGAAGTACTGAACTGTGCTGTGGTTAGGTGTTACTTGCTCTCCTCCCAGTTGTTGGCGTGTAGAGGCGCGTGCTCTGACCTCTCTGGGGCGTGGGTCTGGGACTGTGGCATGAACACATCTCCTTTAGACCACACCTTAATTAACGCCGAGGATCCTATAGGTGCACTTACACTGCTCTACAAGCTAGGTCCATTCCTCTTGCTCTTTAGTTACAAGTCTGAACCAGAGGCATCGCAAATCCTTTCAGCAAATCTAAAATCCTGAAGACTAAGCATGAATCTGTTCTTCTAGTAAGGATGGATCTCAGCTTCTCTTGTTTGGGAAATTTGGATTAAAGTAGCCAATCAAATTCCACCAGTTCTCTCTCTAAATCTATGGTATCTAGTGTGCTTTTTTAACAAATGCAACATAAACCTGTAGCATAAAGTAACAGGAATAACAGGATAAGTAAAGAAATAAATTCAGATGAAAGCCTCTGGATACCTTTCTCTTTTTTCTGTATGCCATTGGTATAAATTATCGTTATCATAATTAAACAAAACAGACACTGTGTGAATTTTACAGTATATTCTCTCGATGATGCTGGAGAAACAATATGCATGAAATCAAATTTTATAATAGCTATAAAGTCATTTCTGCTTTCATGGTTTGCAGTAAAAGTCTTTGGTGATTGTGCCGTTCATAGTAAATTAATCTCTTGCTTTTTAGTTCATTGTATATTTTGAGACTATAAAACGAATATTTACAGCTGTGCTTTTCTAATTCCTGCAGGCATTGTTGTGCTTAGATTAAGCTAATTATCACATCTTCACCTCACAATTTTGCTTGTCCTTGAAAGTCGTGAACTTCATCTTGCATGTTTCCGGTGATTTATAAAGTTCCTGCTGAATTTAGTGGAAGAGCCAGGTCTTTAATAGTCTTAAATCTTTTTTTTAATTATAGATCTGTAGTTCTGCTGCTGCAACAACAGAATAACAAAGATCCGAAAAGCCGTACCCCTCTTGCTACATGGCTGCTGCCTCCACTGTACGCAGTGGGTATGGAACAGACCCGTGGATGCATGCAGCTGTGATACTGAAAGAATCATGAGATGGTAACGATTTACGTATGTCTAGAACAATCCTCAAGTCCATTTTTAAGATGTAAAAGAGGTAAGTGTATTTAATGCTATATATTTTGGGGTTTCCATAGCTTTACTTCTAAGTTTTGAAGCTGATTTTAGACAATACAATGTCATCATACAAAGCAATTAATAGTTTAGGCCTAGTATTGCAAAAGATACTGTATATACAGCTTAAACCAGTTTGTTCGTAAATGGTGACAAGAATCTTGTGAAGCCTTTTCTTTGTGCAAAATAATTGCTGCTGGCGTATTCATGTAATGAAATGTGCCTTCCTCTGGGAGAGTGAGTAATAATGCATTAAGTTAGACCTTTAGTTTATTTGAGATACACAATAGATGACATGTTTTAGGTTCCCCTTTTGGACATTTTTCCTTTGAAAAGTCGGAAGTGCAATGACATTTCTGACATGACTGTTCAGGCTAAGAGGGTGAGTTTTTCCTGTAAACAAATGGCTGAGAAAAAACACATGGAAAATAATCCAAAGTGGTGATACTTGTGCAGTTTATGAACAAAGCAACTCATCTCATGAAGTTGTTTGGAAAAAACTCTAAAAATGTAATATTCTGCATGGTCGTGACTTCGGAAGGTTGATGAGATGCCACAGTGTGGTATTTCTCTCAGAAAGACTCCTGCTGGATCTGTAAAGTATCGCCTCTGACCAGTGATTTGGCTTTTGTGACCAGCAGATTGTCTTGGCAAGAGATGGGATCCACTTGACGAGGTGGGATTAGAGCATCTTTGCCAACAGATGGGCCAACCTGAAAACACGACTGTAAATTAGGAATGAAGAGGGAAGGAGATTATGACCACAGTTAAGTGAGGAAGCAGTGGACAAGGTTGAAAAGCAAAGGGTGCTGAGTAACTGGAGTTGAGACTTGCAGGGGACATCAAGGGCAACGAGCTGAGCTTCCACCACTACGCTAGTACTAACAGCTGAGCAAAGAAAATGTGGGCCCGCTGATTAGTGACAGTGGACACAGCTAAGGCTGAGAAGCTCAGTGTCTTCTTTGCCTCAGTTTTCAGCAACTTCTTTGGTTACAATAACTGTTGTCAATAGTGTCAATGATAAAGCTCCGAACACATTACAGTCAAACTGTGCTTCTGAAACAGAAGGGGGGGTGCAGACAATGCCTGTACTGCCCTTTTAGTAGAGGGGGGAAGTGAATTCCTATCAGTTTATGGTGGGAAAGGGAAGTGGGGTCAGATAGGTCTCTTCATCAACAATCAACAGACACCATGCCAAATCTTCAAAAGCAGCATGTGCTAAAAGTACAGCATGTGCAATGTCTGTTTGGCCAAGACAGCTGTCCACTCTGGATGTTGCTTACAGGAAAACAAGGCTGTGCTGCACTGTTTACCAGTAACTGTGATGGGCCCCACACCTACCATTGCCTACACGAAAAATGTGGTGTCTTGTTGTATCTTGTCCAAGCGTCTGCACGCTGATGAGTTCCGTCAAGAGCCTGTGGGAGATGGGGTGCACAGAGGTGTCAAGAAGCAAAAGGAGCTCATTGCTCCACTGCTTTTCTTTCATTAAGTTTAGATATGACCTGTCGGAAATAACCATGCTTGTGTGCATGAGAAAATCACACAACCACAAAACCTTAGGAGTTCTTGGAGGCAATCCAGAGAGGACCTATTTCATGCAAGAGAAAAAATGAAGCTAGTAGGTCAATAATAAAGCGTGCAAGACAGGAATGAGTTTATATAAGCTGGTTTCATCAATGTGGTGGGATCCATAGAAAAGATTGTTAACATTTCTTTTAATTATTTGGTTCTAAACAAAATAGTCTTTCTCTTATAAAGACCTTTAAGTGTCTAACATAAATATACTACTTTCCTTACTAAACCTTTCTGTATCTTCTATTTTCTGGCTCTGGATATGCACTGTTCTCTCGTTTCAAATGGCTGTCCCTGTTTAGTGACCTGCCACCCATTCCCACCCCCTTGCTGCTAGGACGCGTACGTGTTGCCTGCTGGTAGTGGCATCTGCCTCCTTTCTGCTGTCACCTGCAGAATTAAAGAGAAATACTAGAAATACTAATCTAACAACAGAATTTCAGGCATAGAGCTAAACAGGCATAAATTCTCATTATGTTTATTGTAAAGATGCTTTAATTTTCATAGTTAATGGTAGTTGCTAGGCAGAGCAAAGGTTGTCCTAAGATCAGAACAAGATGGTTAATTAATTTTTATATGAATCTCTTACCATATTAGAAGCGATAAATTTATGCCTCTTGAAGTGTGCCTTAGTGATGAATTGACACTAACGTGCAAAATATCCACAGCAATATTTGCAGTTCTCAAAATCTGACTGTCTGTGTTCTCCAGCCTCTCTCTTCATTGCCTTTATGTGCCTTCTGTGCAGACCCCATGGCAGTGACCAGCAATAACAGGAGGGATACAGACAGAATTGGGAGACGCTGTTATTATGTAGTTGTTAGAACTGGAATGGGGTTTAGAGCGTGACACTGTTTACTAGGATCTTCTATTTAAATTATTGGGTTGGAGAGCCCTGGTTTTGTGGTGAAGAATCAAAAGTAGTGACTAGACACCAGATTTTAAGGGTTACCACCCCTGAGTATTTATAGAGGGATTTCCAGGGGAAACGAGGCGCTTATCTCGTATGAAAATCATCATGACTGTGGTGCACAGATGTTTTGGGAAATTCCATCTGACCTTTGCACACTGTTCAGCACCAAAAGGCTTTTCTAAATCTGGCCTTGGATGTTGGTTGTTGCAGATGCCATTTGATGGCGTATGCAGGTTGATACAGTGCAGCTTGTCCCCTAAAGCCACGGGAATTAATTCTTCTCACTCAAGCTTTTTGGAATATGTTTTCCAAAACAAACATCTAAAAATGAAAGAGGAAAAGGGAATCATAGTCTCTGTGACAGCTATGCTTAAAGAAGATTTAAGACAGAATATAATTTCCATAAGTTGTATTAGTATTTTTACAGAAAAAAGTCAATGTGCTCATTACTGTATTAATGGTATGTTCATTATAAATTGAAATAATATCATATTCTCCTACAGCCTACTTAGTTGATGCTATTTTATTATTATTTCTATTATGTTATTTCTGAAATCCTCACCTTAACAGCACTTAATGGTAATTTGTAAATATTATTGTGCTTTTGGTTAACTGGGTAGGACTTGAAACGCTCAATAGTTTCAAAAGCACAGACCATTTTGTCTTTGCTGTTTAGAATATGTGAGCTACACATAATTTTAAATAAAATTGCTATACACTGTGTCACATGCAGAGCAGTATATAGTCTTAACACATCGTACTGAATGTGATATTTCAGAGGCTATTTCACTGCAAGAAGATATTTCATTTAAACCAGCAGTGACATTGTATTTATGTCTTATTTTCTTTCAAGAACTAAAAGTGTGTTTTGACAAGAATTTTACACATAGAAATACTAATAGCATGCTAATTACACTCAGAAGCTGACAGTATACAACTAGTGAAGCTCTTTAAGGTAACCCCTTTTCCCATTCTGAATTATAATCAGCCTTCACAATTAATGTTGTTTAGGAGACATTGTTAATCTGCCTTGTGTTTATTCACTTTAACAATAAGATTAATTCAGGATTCCCTCAGGCAGAGTTTAATAATGATTTGTCACTTGTGGAAAAGGACCTTCCCGTTTATTAGTTTGCTCTTCTTACCAGTGGTTTTGGTTTCAGCAGTTGTATTTTTCAAACACACACAGTTTTCTCTGATTTAATATTTCCCAATGTGTGGATCCCAAATAAAGTTTTGAGGTTTTGTAATTTCATACTTCTTTACACTCTCTTGATGACACCTGAGAAAACAGACTGGACTTACAGCATGTCTTACCTAGATGTTTGCATCTGCTTCTGGTTTTCCACCTGCCTGCAGGCTGGAATGGTATTTCCATTGCTTCCCCAAGAAGCTGCTCTGTGTTCCAGGCACACTGCAGCTTTCTCTCCTCCCATAGCAATTATTTTTTATTTTTTTGGCTTTATATTGAGGTGTTACTGGGGTGAACATAGCTGAGATTTTTTGAAGCTTTTATTCACCTATTATTTTTCTGTTCAAATTAAATCTCACAACCACTGCTAGAACTAAGCTACCTCATTCTTAGAATAACATACTTCTGGCAATATTGAAGGTCTTCCTTGTATTTTTTTTTAATTTTGATCTGCAAGTATGACAAAACTTTTTCTCTCTGAAATGATTGGCTGACATATGTATGCCTGAACACACAAAACCAGTGTCTATATGTCTGTTACATAGATAAAAGTTTTATTTGTGTCCAGAATGAAGCAACCACGGAAGTCCTTCCATTGACTTTATGGGCATCCAGTGGGGCTCACGTGTCTGCAGGCTTGAGTGGCAGTAGTAATAAGCCCGCACAGAAAATAATTTTGGATTGTGAAATCACAGAGCGAGTACAGAGCCTTTCAGTGACTGAAATCTAACCATGCTAACAAGCTCTGCAAGGTGGAAGAGGGTCAGTTCCCTAAGTCCATCTGAAACGCTTTGTTGTCTGGTTTGCTCACTGTATACTGTGCTTAGTGTGACATTAAAAAAAATGTTAGCAGGACTGAAGGCTGTTTTCAACTCCAAGGTATGTAAAAAATCTGTAATTTCTTCTTTATAAGTATGCGTCAAATCATATATTTAGAAAAAAAATACCTGAAATGCAATGATTACATGTGCAATTACATACAGGCTGGATGTATAGTTATATATCATGTATGCTTACCAATGATGTGTAAGAATGAATTCTAGATGTTATTGTTATCTCCTTTTTCATAGGTAATATGTATTTCTTACGTTATTTTAAAATTATAGAAATGGTTTTATGAGTCATACTAACTTTATTATTAGCAGTATCAAGCAGAGTATCAAGGCAAAATGGGAGGAAAAAGAAGAATTTTGAGCCAGGGCCTGAATCTGTGTTATTTTTAGCACTTTTTCAAGTTACTATTCATAACTGCCAGAAACTGACAAGCAGGAGAAACACAGTGTGAATCAAGATGTTCAGTTGTCATCTGTTCACATTTTTAATTTGTGAATTTGACATGCAAATAGTTCTTTTGCTGCTGGCATTGATGTTGTTGAGTGATGTATGCACCCTTGCTGATGCATTCGTGATGGGGGCTTTCATCTAAAATGGTGCCTTTCTGTATATGCTGGCCATTAAACGATATCCCCTGTGGACCTGAGGATAAGACATCCTCCGTTAGGTAACTAAGGCTAAGATGTCCTAACATGTGCCAGTTCTCTGTTGTGAATGTCCTTGCTTATAATGGGTCAAAAATAGATAAATAAGTCCCAAGAGGAGTTTTCAAAAAAGGAAGCAGTATGCTTTATGTGTTCTTTAAGTGGGAAAATAGTAAATAACCTACCAAAGAGAATGCCTCTCACTCTCTCGTAGTCTCCAAGATATTCAGCAAGACAAAAAAAAAGTTCACTTGAACAAGGCCATTATTTTCTGGTTCCCCATCACAAGCCTTTGTGGTGTGCCTACCTAGCCCAGAGAATGAAGATCTGGAGATCTCCAGGACAGTGCTGTCCAGTGCTTCATTTCAACATTATGCCTGTTAATGGAACTGCCAAAGAAGAAAAAAAAGACTCTCGGGCGTATGGATTGTGTCGGCAGTCCCACTGCAGAAGAGAGGCTGGTTCAGCACGTGCCTCTGAAGCTCCTTCCCTTGGCACTGCTGGGAAGAAGCAGCACTGTCTGTTGCCTGAAACTAGCAAGATTCTTTTTGTTTGGTTTTGGCTTTTTATCTAAAAGAGAAACAGCTTCCACATTTTGCGTGGAGTAGTGGGGAAATGGTTCCATAGCCTCATCCTCTTCTGAAAGGGATGTTATTCCAAAAACCTCAGCAGCTGATCTGCGGAAGAAACAGGAGAACATGTCGTATTCTGTATCGTAGCTGTGCTCCAATTCTACTGGATTTTTTAAAACACTAGTTTAACATTTTCCTCTGTGAATGAAGTTAGCATTAAAACTCTTTGACAACAGCTGTTGTTTCATTTAGACATAACAAATAGATTTTAAAATCTGAGATGTTTTCCTTCCCAAATCAACCTTCATTCTTCATACAGTACCTAAAATGATCATAAGGGTTGCTGCTGGCTCACAGAGCTAGTGAATTGTATTTTTACCTGTGTGTTTGCTACAGCTTACAACTCTTAATTCAGAACATAAATGAAATGTAGAAAATGAGTGGAGAAGCAATGTTCTACTATTTCCATTCATTGTTTAATGGTATGTTAGGGACTGATTTTCTAAAAGATTTTCAGAATTAAATATATGCAGGGATGATACTGATTTTTTATTATTGTTGTTATAAACAGCCAGTAAAAAATTCCACTTCTCTTGGGAAGTAATATTGATATTTTAGCATAAAGTTAAATTAACTGTTACAAAGTAAGCAAAATATTTCTTAAAAAATATCTGATGGTCTTGATCTTGTGAAGGGCTAAACCTTCAACGCCGTGTCTGCCTTGCACTGTTTTATTACTGTATCCCAGTGATGTCACGAGGCTTCAGTTGAGATCAAGATCCCGGCGTGCCGTGCCCTGTACAGAAGTCAAGACTGTCAGGCCATCTGTATGTGCCATCTGAAGGGCATCTTCATAAAAACCTGCCATTTAGATTGTATCTGAGGTGATCAATAAAATCAGGCCAAATTAGAGCCATTGCAGTCCTGCTAGGCGTTCGTCCACTTGGAGCTGTTTTCCTAATTAAGGCACATGGACCATTTGATCTTTGTTCCTTAGTTCCAGTAGAACAGAGCAGAACAGATGCTTTCCAGAAGAGTCAGATGGTCAGGATCGCTTACTGGGAAACTAGCACACTGAAGCAGGGCAGGGACGGAAAATTATACCCTGCTGGGGTTGTACCCTAACCACGGGTCTGTTAGCTGTTCTAGAGGGAGACCTTTGCTCTGTAATTTCCTGCCAAATATAACACTGAGGCAGGCATACGGTAAGGAAATGCCATCTGTGTTCAGCACCCTCCTCCTTCAGATCCTTCCCTCTTTCGGACCTTGAAGATTCTTGGAAAGTGTCAGTTTTGTGATGGGTTCTGGAATGTAGTCACCAAGTTAGTTTTGCATAGCAGGCTACGTTTTGGGTACAGAAGTGTTCATCTTCCATAAAGTGTTGGTATGGAGTACCTGTTTCCCATACCATCACCAGTGTGAGTAGGGATTTCAAACTGAGCCACGGGTTGTACTTTTTTAGGTAGCTAAGTGCCTAAATAGTTGGAAAATGCTGCTTTTCTGATTACTTTCTTTTCTTATTGGAATTGAAGAGAATGACTACTGCAACTCCTCTATGTGTAAGCCAGAGATATGACTGTGCTGTCACAGTAGATGGGAGGATTAATGACTCATGCTAATAGCATGCTTGGAATATGCTCTTTGGAAGACTGTAAATATCCAAGATGAACTTGAAATGATCTGAAGTTAATGCTCTGACTGGGCATTCCCCAGGCTGTACTGATCCCAAACTCTTGTTATGTCTGCCTTTCAGCAGACATGCAGACTTGCCAGTGCGCTCGGAGCTCTGCACTCTCAGGGTACCACAGGACTCAATGCAGTTTAAGAGCTCTTTGTGTCTTGGTTTTACCACTTGCAGTATGCCACTAGGTTGAATGGGTTTTACCAGTCTGTTCACCAGAGGTGGGTTTTTTTAAGTTTTGGAAGTGCCGATACAAAGGGATAGAGGTGATACAGTCACCAATAACATTTTACAGGTATTTAAGCAAACATCTGCCATGCTGACGTCTGCCATACTGAGGCTGTGTCTTCTATGGGCATCTGCACTTACTCTAACGGCTAATGAAACTGGGCCAAAAATGTTTTCTCAGCTGTTTAAGAATTTTGATTGTACCCAATGTATATATTATCTACACAACAGGTTATGATTATGTCTAATATTCAATATTTTTCTTCAAAAGATAAAGCAAAAGAATTATTAATATTTAGAGTCAAGCATACGATGTAAAAAGTTAGAATTGTTTGAGGTTCTAGAAATAGCTCATGTGGAAGGACCTGAATAGCAGCTTTCTTTCTAAACTGACTGAATTCCGTATTTTTTATAGCCTTCTGCAGGGAACTAGCAGTCACAACTCACAAGTTTCTGTTTCTTACTCTACTTCTGTTTTCCTCTCACATAATCTCTGTTTATCCATTTGTAAGTAGATACAGTAATAGCTACTTCACAGGGGCATTGTAAGACTGCCTCTTACAAAGTATTTCCAGATCTTTGAGTTAAAGACACAAGAGGTGCTGTTATTACTATCAGAGGTCTTACAGTATGTTGGATGGTTTCAGATAATACTATTAATATAAGATTAATATCAATGTATATTAATATAAAGTATGTATACATTTTGCAAATTAATTTTCAATATCAGCATTAAATGTTGATTAAAAATCCCCAGTAATGCAAGAATTTCAGTGTCTTATAAACTGTCAGCTCAGTCACATAATTGCTTTCAGACAGAGTCTCAGAGATGTGTGGTTCTCCTCGGAGACCTTGGGACTGACCATTATTGTCTGCCAGCGATAAGTTCTTTCATTAGTTCTGCTTGTCTAAAGTGATTTCCCTTTGGCTGTAGAGGCTGCTGGTTATTTAAGACATCCTCAGGCAAGCTGGCCGTGGAAAGCCTCTGATCCACCTCCTTCCTGGAGCTCTGACAAACCCGCAGCAGTGGGTTCCCAGTCTGGCTGAGAGCCTCCCCTGGCTCGGGGCCGCCTTGGGGGACACCCCAGCTGTCCGTGTTAATGCCCTCCAATCCGAGACGCACACTGCCTCCCGGGAGGCTCTGGCAGTTCCCAAACTTTCAGATTATACTGAGTTCAAAGTTTTGTTTTGTGTATCTTTTTAGACATCTGCCATGCCCTCTGACCCTGACTTTGGTTTCCAGCCATGCAGACTTTCTTCTTGTCAGTGTTCCACTGAGTAAAGCGTAAGAAGATGACAACCTGGCATTTTTTTCCTGCTACTCTGTAATTTAACAGCTAAATATGGATCAGGGTCTGACTTTGCTTGTTTTGTAATAGCCTCTTTATTATTTTGGCACTGTTTTCCATCAGTGTATTAGGTTGCCGTTCGTATAGTCTGTTAGCTATTGTAGATGCAACTGACTGTTCACTTCATAAAATAGCTGAATCATAATCAATCAATAAAATGTAACCTGAATTTCCGTACAACACATCTGGCTCTGCATAGCCATCCTGAAGTTCCACACTGTCTAATGCTCGATCTGGTACACCAGAATCCCTTGTAATTAACATTAGGTGTCACTCTCAGGTATTACGTGGCTTTTCAGGATTTTCAGATTTGCTTTACTTGGCTCTTAAAATTCCTATTTAACACACCATAGTCTGTTTCCCGAGTGATTCCAGAACTTTTCTGCTTCTGCAAGATTTCCTTTTGACAGAACGAGTAAGAAAATGGAGACAACGTAAAATGCTGATAAGGGCTGCAAAAGCCATGCCAAGCTAAGCTGAGCCCTGGGGTAAGGGTGTGGGGAATTCAGGCCCTGCTTAGAGTATCAGTTACTCCTTTTCAGACAAGAGATTCCAGTATGACAGCCATTTCTCTGGTTTTGTTATCACAATGTCTGTATTAGTAACTTGTTGCTTAGATGTTTGTATCAGTTTGAGTCAAATGTTGTCTTTAAATGTGTGGATAGCGCTATAATACGATGGAGAAAAGTTAGTCCTCTGCACGTGCTCATGATAACGTCCTTGGGAGGGGGGAAGGAAGCTAAGCAATTTTGAAGACATACCAATGGTTATGCGGCATGAAAACTGTTTACCAAGTGATTTCAGTGAGTTCGAATAGATAGTTTTCCCTCATTTCTCAACCCAGAGGAAGGCAGCCAGATTTCGGAAGATGAGAGCACTTCCAGTGAAAAGTTACTGACAGTCTAATAGCGAGAATAAATCTGTGGTTGCAACACTCACAAGAGCAAAAATGGTTGCATTTGTTATTCTGATAATAGAAGCGATATTGTCAAAAATATCGACGGTGGGAAAGCTCTTGTGAGTGCTGTCAATAGGAAATTTTCTGAGGAAAGATTACAGGCTTTGGCTGGTGCCGAGAGTGGATAAATGTCCTTTTCATTGGACACCATTGTTCAATACGGCTTTCAACATTTATAGTTCAACACTTACAAGAAACCCAGAATTTTCATTAGGGACAGTGCAAATGGCCACATGCTAGCGTTTGCAAAACAGCACTCCGAGCCATCTAACTGAGTTTCCAAGCACTGCTCTGTGTCTAAAGTCGCCGTTTTTCCTTCGCCTTCCTGAGGTTTTCCTTGAGGCATACATCTGCTTTTGTCACGCTACAGGAAAAAAGTTTTGACTGAAGTTCCTGAATGTAAAGGCAGGAGAGGAGGGACGTGCCTTGTGGTTCAGTCACGGGAGCGGGATTCAGGCCTCGGGCCTGCGGGCAGGACTGCAGGCAGGCTGCAGGGGCTGGGTTTTGAAACAGTACGAAAATAAGGTTCAGAATGTCAGAAGTTCCCACTCTTACTGCCTAGAAAAATCATCCGGAAGAAATAGGTGTCATTCTACACTTAATATACATTAAGTGCTGATAGATGAGAGTAATGTCAGAAAGAAAAGCAGTATTTATTTTTTCAGTGAGCGGGAGCCGCTCCCCGTGCTTGTTTGGAACTCTGTGACGTGACAAGTCAGTCAAAAATTGCATCTTCTGGTTTGCGGAAAGCATGCCACGGAGTACCGCACCACCGAATGGAAACAGGATTCTACACCAGGTTGTAATACTGGCCACTTGGCTTGTGTTTCCGAGGACTGGAAACAGAGTGCAGCTCTGGCAGCGTCGGCGGCCCTGCGCTGCTCTGCGGCCCTGCCGAGCGGCCGCGGTGCCCCGGTGGGCTGGGGGCCGGTGCAGCCCCGCGGGGAGAGGCTGTGCCGCAGAGTGAGCGTCTGCCCGTCCTGCAGGCGCTCTTACTCTTCCTGCCCTTCCATAAATTCAAGCCTTGTTTACATGACAGTAATCGCAAACAGCTCTTTCCTTACGTTTTTATACGAACTACAGCCGACATTTTATTCTGTTCCTTTCTTTCGGTGTAGAGAGGGCTGGTCTTGGCAAGACCAAGGAAGTGCTCACGAAGCGCTTTTTCTTTACTCCTTCTTGCCCCACTTGAGGAAATAACTTGGAAAGCCCCTGAGAGAGGTCATTACCTTAATTAAGCACTGGTGCGTTAAACATAAAATGTAACCATAGGATCACAGAATGGTTTGGGTTGGAAGGGCCCTTAAAGCTCACCCAGTGCCACCCCTTGCCCTGGGCAGGGACACCTCCCACCAGCCCAGGTTGCTCCAAGCCCCGTCCAACCTGGCCTTGAACACCTCCAGGGATGGGGCAGCCACAGCTTCTCGGGGCAACCTGCGCCAGGGGCTCACCGCCCTCATGGCCAAGAAGTTCTTTCTCATATCTCATCTCAATCTCCCTTCTTTCAGTGTCAAACCGTTCCCCCTTGTCCAGTTGTTCCCCTCCCTGATCCCGAGTCCCTCCCCAGCTCTCCTGGAGCCCCTTTAGGCACTGGAAGGGGCTCTGAGGTCTCCTCAGAGCCTTCTCTTCTCCAGGCTGACCAACCCCAGCTGTTTTGCTGGGATACAGTGAAGGGTCTGCTTATTGTTGTACTTTGCCATATCATCCCTCCCAGCTCATACTGCAAATAAAGTAGAGCCTCAGTAGAGAAGTCTCTCTCTTCCCTGTGCTGTTTCCAACACAGCGGGCAGTCCGTGCCAAATTTTATAGGATTCCTTACATAGGTGCAAAACAAATCCTAGATAGTGACCACAATTATATATGGAGTAATGTCCTGTGACTGATAATAAAAAAGGAAATCCACAATGAATTGGCAAGCCAGTATTACTTTGTTTATTGAAAACACTCATAACACATGAATGCTTGTAAAATAATCAAAACATGCAAGAAACAGGAATATAGTTCACCAGTATTCATAAAGTAGAAATATGCCCATCATGGACTTCTGGATAGAAAACAGATAGGTGTCACTTTTGTATACAAAGTAGATGAGGATGTCGTGAAAAACATTCACACATTTTCCCATGTTTTGTGACAATTTTCATGTTAGAGCTGGATGTCTTCAGTGGTACAGAAACTGCTCAGCATTAAATACTCATGTGAACTATTTTAAACACAGTACTTCTTTTTGTTTTGTCTGGATTTGAAATCCAAATATGTCACAGCAGAAAGCTCTTGATAAATACAGTGTTTCCACAGTAATATAGCTGTGTGGAAGAATACATTACATTTTTGGTATGCATTTTGAATGAATGTGTTTAAAGTTGAGCCGCCTGAATTCATGGTGGTCCAGTCGTTAGAAAAGTTGAGTGCTTTAGGTGACAAATTTCTGCGACACATTTGAACACTCTGGCATAAGTGTCCAGTGGTGTTTAAGCAACTCTGTATAGCACGTGTATTATGTCCAAAAGGCAGCTTTTCCCATCAGCAACCGCGATACGCAGCTAGCTCCCCACTGTTGCAGGAAATGGTGGATCAGTACGGCACAGATCGGCATATAGGTTTGTATGGAAGTTTTCTCTTAAGTTCATTGTTTTTCCCTGTTGTGACCCTGTGGCCGGTGGAGCCGCGGCCCTGACACACAGAGGACTGACTGGACGAGCGCCTGCTGCCTCGGAAGAGCGCGCTCGGTCGTTCTTCCAGTTGAATACATGGCTAAGACCGAGCTGCTGCGGCTGCCTGATAAGGTGTCTGGAAGCTGTGAGGCCTTGTTTCAGGGCTGCTGGCGTGCTGCGGGAATGAGCTCTCTGGGGCTGGTTCCTGTATAACTGAACGTTACTGCAAACTTAACCCGTTTCTCATTCTTGAATCAAATTTCTGGCATGCCTGTGCTCTTCTGTCGTTGTCACGTAGGGGATGTAAAGCAATCAAAAAAGCCGGATGACAAGTCAGGTGACTTTTGTAATGGACACAGGGTAGCAGACATATGTCTTGTTGCATTTTCAACTTTATCAGCTTTCCGTGTTTCAGGGCATATCAGTTCTGTTCTTTAGACACGTGAATTACTTCAGCATTTCCTAAGCAGTTTTCTTTAGACACAGCATCTCTCAGTTCCACGGGACACTCCAGCATTTACAGAGTACATTTCCTTCCTGTCGCAACATCCTGGAGCTATTTCTTCAGAGACAGATTGTTTGAGTTTCTGCAAATCAAAGAATGTTCAGTACTGCAGAAGAATCACCGAAGCTGCCATCACACGGTACTTCTGGCTGCACACACCACATTCTGTTCATTTCTTTCACCTTCCAAAACCTATTTGGAAAGCACCCTAGGAGTGCTTTAAAAATGTTAACACGTTGTCAGTCAGTATGTTGTCAGAACTGTTCATTTGTCCTTTCTTGCTTACTTGGAGCTTAGAAATGATTAAAAAATGGAGCTGTTCCAGAAGCTTGTAAATACTGACAGGTTTTTCACTGCTCCCGTTCCCGGTAGGTTTGGCCAAACTTAAGAGCAGCAATCAGATACACAGGTAGTTCATGTACACAACAGACCTTTCTGCCTCTTTTCACATCTATTTCATGCTAGAACAGATCCTGCACGCTGTTTGGAGTGCAGTTCTACGTGCTAGGTACAGTATTTTTGTGGAGAAAATGAATGCTTTCTCTGAGCCCTCAGATGCTAACAGAGGTGCCAAATCTGTCTGGGCACGGCGGCACTGGCTGCATAGTTGCTGGCTGTCATCCCCACTGCCTGACTTCTCCGCCCCACTTTACCCTCTTCCACCACGGCTGAGGTCCGGTGAGCCCCAGGGGAGCCGGGCTCCACAGCAGCCGCGCGGGGACCCTGCCCGTGCGCCCGGGTGCAGCGGGACCTACGCGTTCCTTGGGGTCGCTCTGGCTTCTTGTCTGCAGGTACAGAAAGAAGTAATGTATTTTCAGGGCTGAAGCATGCAACTAACTGGATGAATTTAAGATGGTTACCTTTCCTTTGTGTGGGAAGAACACGAGGCTTACTTACATGTATAAAACAGCTAAGAGAACAAGGCTGAAAAGTATGAAATGGGCAGAAAATAGTATTATTGAATATCTTACTAAGGGCATTATCCTGCATGATTGTATGCTGTGAAATCAGCAGGTATAACAATTGAACTAAAAAAGGATAGTGTTCTTTAGGAAGCTCCAAGATAACTGTTGAGATAGCGGTGGCCACTGTAGAAGAAGAAATAACTTTCTTTAAACAATCCTTTTACTATTGGAGGTCATATGTCTTCCAGAAGAATGTTTTTGCAATGCAATGGTTTTGTCACAGTCGATAAACACTGTGGAAGAAGCTCTGAAAAAGCTCATAGAATGGATCTCTCTCACATGAAGTATATTCTCCCCACTGATGCTTTTAAACTCGACATTTGAAGGAGCGTTCCAAGTGGGTGTTGAAGAACAAACGTGGTCTTCAGCAGGGCACCAACCAGCCTCTGCGGGACACTCTCCGTAAGGAAGAAATTTTATCCATCATACGTCGTCTATACTTTCCAACCCATAGCGCTCTTCCGTGAGAGCAGGGCTGAGCTCACGAGGTGGGCATATGATAAGGAACAGCGAGTGCTTTATTTGTTGTTTATGTCACTGATAGCTACCAAAGGAAAATAACTGGTTCGGATGGCCTTGCTTTGACCAAGGGGTTGCATTAGATGACCTCCAGAGGTCCCTCCTGACCTAAATTATTCAGCTTCTGTGTGCAGCAGTGATGACCGGGATCTGATTGCAGAGGCTGGAAAGCAAGATGACAGTGCAGAGATACCGTCCGACCTTTTTCCTCTGCTAAATGCAGATGTGCAGCTAGGGCAGAAGAGCTGCACACTACACAACCCAAACGTTCTGTAGCTGTGAAAACAATTTCCTGTGCCAAAATAATTGGAAAGTACATATTCAAGCATTAAAAATAGTAGTACTATTACCCTGTTTGTCTTTTTCCCCACAAAGTGGAAACTTGAAAACATGTGTGTTGTTTCTTTCGAGAAACTTCAAGGATTTATTTTCTTTTTGCTGAATTTTAAACTTAACGGTCAATTTACTCAAACAAAACAGCAGAAGACACCAAAATTAACGTGAAAGGACAGTCCAAACCATCTCACCCTCCTTCCAGGGCCTACTTTCATGTCATGGCTCGTGTGCTATAAAGACTCTGTGTGTTCCAGCCTCAGTTGTCAGAGCTCCTCGCTGTCTGTGCTCTGGAGACGTCGGAACAGATGGTGATGGAGCTGTGCCACGTACACGGTTTGCACATGCAAGTTCCTAAACAGAGACAAATCGGCTGAAATGGGAGTACATGTTAACTGTGACTGCTTGATGGAGCTGCATAAGAACTTCTCTCAGGTGTTTGCAGAAACACTGCTTTGACTCTCAGTGTGAGAGTTCCGAAAAATTTCGGGACACCTGTGAAAACCCACAATAACCAGGAGTTCAGTGCAAGACAAAATTATGTCTTGATCCTAAACTCATTCATTGTTGTGAGTCAGTATTATCCATCGAATGGCTATCGAGGATTCTAAATTGTGAAAGCTAGTAGGAACAACTTCTTTGAAATAAAATCACTCGGTGTTTGTTTTCACCCTTAGAGAACAGTTTTCTCTGAAGTGAAAAGCAAGAGTTATAATTTTTTTACGTTTCATCGTCTTCCATGACAGATTAGGTTTCTTAAGAATCTTTGGGGAAGGATCTCAAGAAAAGCATTTTGAAAATGTATTTACACTTTATTGTCTCTGTTACACTGTTACTGCTTTTTAAAAATCAAACTAATATGTGAGACGTGGCTTTCCTCTACAAACGCTTTGCTGACCCATCTCTGTGATACCTATTTTATCCATGTATCTCTTAATCCTGCCCGTTTGTGTGGTGCAGAACTCCAGTGTCTCACATTGGGAATTTTAGCACATTTTCAACTGAAAATGCACGTGTGTTGTGAGAGATTTCTGGTTAGCGTTTGAGCGGTGGTGTCCGTACCGTTTTCACTGTTAATGGACCAGCTGTTTTTCTTCCTGTGATCAGTAGTTAATCCTGTAGTTAACAAAGGCAGATATTTTTCTGGTATAATTCCAGTCCTCCTATATATGTAAAGGAGTAGAATTATTAATAACTTTTCTCATACGTATTTAAATTGCCATTGTTTTACTGGGGTTGGCTATCTGTCACCACCTTTTGCACTTTCAGCACTAAGGTGATGTGGGGGAATTCTCCTCCCCCGTCAGGAAGCGGCGAGGGCTGGCTGTGCCCTGTGGCACCGGGAGCTGGGAGCCAAGGGGGACCCCAGGCCAGCGGGGCAGGGTCTGTCCCGCCGTCCCCAGCCGGGGAGCAGAGGTTGGGATGGCAGCGGGCCGGGCCCAGGTGAAGGTCGAGCCAAATTACAGCATCGCTGTTTAAGCAAGACTGACTGGAATGAAAAATGGTAGCCCAATATATGTCGTTTTGCATGTGTGTGATGATTACAAACTTGTATTAATAATCTCCAGCATCCAGCAAGAAGTTTTATTTTTAAATCTTTTTTGTGTTTTTATTTAAAAGACTGTAAAATGGAATGTTCAAAACTTACCCAAAAACATCTGGAGATGCAAAAAGAAAAAAAAATAGCTTGGTTCCTTGTCCAGATGAGCACAAGCTTTAAAATTAGACATTGTAAATGAAAGGTTGGGCGCTGCCAGGCCGCCCTCAGCACTGGGAGCGTCAGGCCTTGGCCACAACGGCACTGCTTTACAGTTACATGAATGCTCTTCTTTGAAGCCACTTGAACAGTACATTTTAGACTCTTCAGTCTCAAATTTCACATAGTTTCACAAGATAAACACAGGAAAAAGTTAACCCTTCCTTAAAAAGCCGCTAATGAAGGAAAGCAAACCTAAAGATGGCATAATTGCTTATTATCCAGATAGAGCACAAGTTCCTTTTACTCCTTTTGGTGTTTGGTCATAACAGATTACATTCTTTTTCTGACAAACAGAGGCTAGCTTGGAGTGTAAAATCTGCATACAGTTATGCATCTGAAAGGGATGGTGGCAGGACCCTAATTAAACAGAACTACGAGCAACTGCATTCTCAGAGAGGATGCTCATTTAAGTTTTGATCAGGAGGAGATAAAGATGCTCCGTCAAGGAGCTTAAATATTAGAAATATCAGGGGCTTTTTCTGATTCACTGTATATTATAACAACAGTCTAAACTGTAAATTAGTATCCCATTTTAAAAGCTTATGCTGGTTTTCCTTGGTAATAGCTCCATTCATGAGCAGCACTGTGGATGTCGGAATATCCCCCTTGGGAACTGCATGCTCTTACTACAGCTATTTTGTTTAAGCAGTAACTTCCAGGCATATTGGAAATATGAGGTAGCAACCATGTATTGCACGCTGAGTATATACAGAGGACAGGCACCAAGATGTTTATTCAGAGCACTGCAGGGCCCTTTTCCTGCTGAGGTTTATATTGTGCCTAGAAGCAGTGTTATATTCAGAGTTGAATTTTTACTGAGAACAAAGTCTTGTGAAAGAGTTTATAGCAATAAACTCTTCTGTGGCAATGCTGCAGAATTTCCACAGTAAGGAGCTTTGAAAAAATACAGGATTGGGTGTATGGAAAGGAAAGGGTGTAAGGAAATAATGTCTTTAATTAATTAATCTACTGCCTTGGCTGCATTACTTTTTAATGGCTGTAGGTTTGCATATTCTGTGAATAAACGGGTTGTCCAGATGGTGCTTAAATAATGCTTTGAGACTGTTTTTCTTGAGAACATCTAAAGTAGTCACCAAAGGAGATGCTAGTCTAAAATTAAGTCATATAATATGTTTGCTGCAAGGCAGCTACATGTCCTCATAGTGTCAGTATCTAAAAGAGGGCAAGGAGGACGGGAGAAAGATTCACAGCGTAGTTCCAACGCTGGGTTCTCTGGTCCTGTTTTCATAAACAGTGTTTATTTCTAATGGTTTCCCTTACTCCCAACCTGACAATGAGCAGGTCATATCCCTTCTTGAAGTGCTTAGTGGTGTGTGCACACTGACTGTTATGAGCAATCAAAATGACAGATAATTTACATACATGTTAATTTGGATACCTTTGGGGAACGTTTTGACATTTTCTTAATGTGCAGATAAAGTATTCCTTCTTTATGTCGCTTCTAAAGATAAACGAAAGCAGTTTTCAGTTCAGAATTGAATGCAACCTGTATCTTTCGTTCTTTAAGAAGACCTTAAACCTGAGACCTAATAACCCAGATCTGAGTACAAGTGATGCCGTGGCCTTGTGCGTAGCATGATTGTGCTGTGAGGAACCCAACTGTAACTAATGGCAGAAAATCCCCAGGGTGTGAATTCCATCCGGCGGGAAGGGATTACAGTCCAGCCCTCCGTGATGAAATGATCTTGTCAGAGTTCACAACCTTTAAAACAATATGGTGCCTAGCAGCAAATCTCTTTCATACAGGTAAGACTTTTGCATTTTTGTGTTGTCACGATGCGTACTTTCAATAGAAACATCACCATTCTCAATGAGCCCACGTATAGTAAGATTTTATTGAATTGTTCAGTGTTAAATAAAATTGGTGAATACGAGTATAAAAGTTATTTATAATTTATACATACAAAGTAAGAAATTCAGGAAACAAATCAGTAAGTAGTTGAATTTTTTATAAAATGTCTGACAAATTTAGATGAAAGGGACTACTTTCAAGTTAATGCTTTTTTCTGTAGCTGAGTCTCTTAATATTCTTAGAAAGTGAGTAAGTACAACTGGGCAACGTATCAGAAGTTTATTCTGGGTGGAGGTAAAAATGATAATCCACATTTTTTTCTGTTTCTTTTGCCAGCATAAAAGTCTGCCTCATCAGTGCTTTGTTTCCCTTCTTTTCCTCTTTAGCTGATAGCTGTCTCCTGTGTGCTCTGTCTATTAACTCAATACAAGCAATGTTTACTGAAATGTCATGCCTAATTGTAAGTGATAATGCTGCGTGCATGAGGAATGAAGAGTACAGAGGAGTTTTCTTTAACCTATTTCAGCTGCACAGAACAGTTTAAGATGCAACCTACATTTTACGGGTTTGAACTAAGATTAAAGGGCATTTTTTTCATGTAGATAAATGCGCTTATCTGTTTTTATTCTGTTGACAGCAGTTGTCACAGACTGGGACATATTTGATTATATCTGAATGCAGTTTAGAACATCCCAATATTCAGTCTGGGAACAACCTTCTACGTACCAAAATGACAAAGAGTATTTTTCATGGGAAGGTGGGAATCCGGAGCCTGTGCTTGAAAATACCGGGCACGTCCTTACTGTTAAATTCACTTGTTTAAAGCAACAGGATGAAATCCTGGTACTGATAAGCTCAATAGGAGTCTTTTGCAAAAAAAAACCCCAACCCTTCAAAGCCAAGCATTTCACCAGAGTCTGTTTTTCAAAGGCTCACCTTGGAAATGTCTCATGAGCTGTTGCTCTTCACAGCCGTCGTGCTGTCTCCGCCAGCCTTGTCTGAGAGGAGGGTAGGCCCTGGGATGATCCCGGAATGTTTGCCTGTCCAGACAGTTGGACTGTTTTCTGTTCCAGTTATTAGTAGTTACTGCTGGCTTTGTTTCTGAAGAGTATGACACTCCTTTGGAGTTCCCTTTGGAGTTCTTAAGCGTAGGCTTAAGGCTCTGAGGCTTAATTCATAAACTGCAGCAGAGATTAAGTAACTCATCCAGCAGACACTGGATGGAGCCCTACTCTCTGAGGATACCCATTTCAGCCATATCCGATGTGGAAGCACTGATCAGAGATGAAAAGCCGCCCTAATGAATCCTTCAGGCATTTTCTCAAGATATGTTGAATCTAAAAATAGCATGTCAAACGGCAGATGTGTCTGTATGTCCAAGGCAGATACTTTATGCCCACCACAGGAAGGACAGGGCCCTCCTATGGGGCCCATCCTGTAGAGACATAGAGTCTGTGACTGGGGGAAATGCCTGAAATGAAAGGGAATGATAAAAATAAGTTAATTCCAAAAACCAGTCAATCTGGGTTTGATTGCTGGGTTCCTGCGCTGGAGAGGGGAGTTCCTCTGAAGCTGGATGCGTCGGGAAGAGGACTGTGAGCCAGCAGCTGAAGCCCCTAGGCACAATGACAGCATGTTTTGGAAAGTTCTGGATGAAGTCTTTTGTTTCTTTATTATTCTGTGGTTGTGTCTATGCCTATGCTGGAAATGCAGTTTTGCTTCATCAACCACACTTATCTATTTATAGATTTATTTTTTTAATCAAAATTACAGAGTAGCTTTGCCAGTACTTATTATGCAGAAATAAAGTCAGGACAAAGCCCTTTAAAACTACAAACATTTCCAGGCCTTTCATTAGTGTATTGAGGGTTTAATTCTAAAAATAGCACTGGAACCATGAAGGTAATGTTTCTCGGGTTTTTTTAAACGTTAAGTAAAGGCATTTTTGAGCATTCCAAATTTCCCTTTTCTCTTCTTCCACTTCCCTTGGGCAGGCAGTAGCATCTGTCTTTGGTAAGAATGGATTATAGGTCAGTCAGCACACCAGGGCTTTAGCTAGCGCTCTCCTTCCTTAGCTAAAGGAGATTAACCTGCTTCAACTGGCTGGGTCATTTTCATTGGCTTGAGAATTGGTAGATTGTTTTTATTAGGTTCTGATAATTTTAAAAGTAGCCTAATGTGGTTAGTGCTTGTTTTGCTAATAGATTGGCTGAGCAGCTTACTGCTTGTTATGTTCTCATTGATGACTAGCATTTTTAATTTGTTTAGAGGCTAAATGTGTAACCTCTTGGTTATATTAATCTCTGCTTATATTATAGCTGACACACTGCCAACCAATTTTTATTGAATGGTCTCCTCTTATTACCTGGAGATGCATTTTGTTCTCTCTGGTTTACATTCAGATTTTCTTTTAGATTATGTTGCAGATTCAAGGGATCGCACATACATAACGGAATATCATGGGCTGGGTCCTATTCTACACCTAGAGAGGAATGTCTGAGAGTTATTTTCCAATGTATTTGAAGGAGGGGAGTCTAAGCTTCTCTAGTACCGTTCTTTCTTTAAGCATATAACCTCCTGGAGGGTCTGGCAGAAGCAGTTACAGGCAGGAATGAGTCCACATCAGGGCCAGCAAGGTGGGGAGCAAGAGTTGAACTGCAGAAGGGCACCTGCTCTGCCCACCATCCCCCGTCGTTCTCAGTCCCATCAGAATCCAGCTGACGAAGAGGGAACGCAGGCACTCCAGCATTCCCAACTGCTGTAATTTCAGCGTTGAAGCCAGGTTCATGAGACAGGGGGAGCGACAGGGAATCAGTAGAGAGCACAGCAGTAAGGAGGCAAGACCTCAGTGCAGACGGTCCTCCCCTTGCCTGGATTACAATTCATACCCTGTTTGCCTTCACAAAGGCATCTTTACCTCTTGCCCGCTTAGCTTTGGAGCCCAACCTCATGCTTTGCACATCTCAATGACCTAATGGCATTGTGCAAAACGTAGTTACGTGCATACGTCTGCCAGTTCCAGAGTGCTATTCTTGTGTTTTCTGTGTGTGTATGAGCTTCTGTTCCTTATATCTTATTGACTGTAAGAATGGCTGACAAATGTTTGCTTAAACTTCAAAGCCAGGAAAACTGAAAAAGTGTATCTTTGATATGCGCTAGACCTAAACTCTTTAAGTCAAACTGTTACAATTCATGGGGAGTTTTAAAAGCTTTTGAGTGAAAGATCGCCTGATCTGGATATAGATCCACTTCTGTGATAATTACAGATCTGCTGTCTTTTATACAAATTACTTCAGTTTTATCTGGGCAACTTCCTTTTACTGCAGTCTACAGTAGCCCACTCAGATGGGTATTACACCCATCATCAGCACTGACTGAAAAGCATCTCTTAGAATTGCTTGTACTTTTGTCTGTCTCCTTTAGCTTGAGTTTTGCTGGATAGCCCCAAACTATCAGGTTGACTACCTGCTGAAATGAAAGCTGACAGCTTCAAACTCCTACAGGCTTTAAACCCTGTCCTTATTCCTGTCCAGGTTGGAATTATTGCAGTCAGAGTGCTAAGATGTAATTTACAGGAATGAGATCCTGGCTGCATTGGAATCTATGGAAATTTTACTTTCAGTGTTCAGCAGTTACTGAGTGCTCGTTACTGAGTTTTCTAACAGAAAGCAGGAGAGTTTGCTGCCACCTCACCAACGTGCCTGCCCTGTACCCCTTGTCCCCAGAGCTCGGTCTGGGAACTGGTGTCAGAGCTGGGGACTCAGGCCTGAGCTGCGGCTTCCAGGACCATTCCTCCTCCTTGTCAGGGCGAGGAGTCTGAGAGGAACATCCCTGAAATTACACCCCTGTTCATACTGGGCTCTGGAAGTGTTCCCTTACATGCAGGATTTAAAAGAAAGCCCACATATTTACTTTGTCCTCTTCAAGTGCTGCAAAGTGTTCTGTGGTGGTGGCACATGAAGGAAAGAGGCACAGAAGTGCACAAAAGCTGTTACAAATTTCTGAGCACTGAAAACCATTACTTATCTCTTCACAGTATCTCCCTCCTCCTCATTTTCTGTGCCTTGCAGAATTTATTTTCCTGTTCTTTGTGGTAAGTACAGATTGTTAGCAGTGTCCCTGTAAAGCCCAATATGAAAGCATTTTGGAAAACAGTTTTTACTTACTTTAAAAAAGTATTCCTAGACGAACTCTTAAAAGCAGTTGTTTATTTAGGATGTAAGTAAAACAAATGGAAGATGTGGAAAGAAACAGACATGTTTAGAGTCTTGTTCACATCAAGTAATGTGTAGAGCTATAGAAATTAATTGTTGTATCTGCAAGGCCAGTAATAACCATAAAAATTAACAAGTAAAATGGAAATATTTTTCCCTCACTGAAAAGGATTAACACAGACTAACAAATGCTGCAATAGTAGCTGTGCCAGAGTAACTGTTTGTGAATCAGATCTTCATTCTCAAGGGCAGTATTATTTCCATTAGAACCATATTGAATAATAATTAAAAAGCTGTCCAAGGTTTCTCAGTTTCTATGGCTTTGCACTTGATTACCAACTATGTTTGGGTTTGTTGTTTGGGTTTTTTTAATGACCTAGGCTATTCCAAACACTATTGGACAAGGCCGTATTTTAACTTCTCTTTCAACATGTCTTCCTCTCATGATACAAACATTTTTTTAACTTCCACACGAGTATATACTGTAATGGTATTTGCACGTGGGCTGGTAAACTTCGGTTAAACATAAATGCTATGGGAGCTCTTGAGGAAGATCTTCGCTGTTGCCCAGTTCACTGCAGTAATACAACATGCAGTAATACTGTATGCCAGGTACTAATCCTAGGCGTGAAAATACATAAATAGCCTACCTGTTCTCCTCGGGAGAAGAAGTGAAAGGACCCATCAGTGAGCAACGCGGAGGAGAGGGGTGCTGCCCTGAGAGGTGTCCTGGCGGAGTCCCTGTCCTGCCCTGGGCTGAGCCTGCCGCAGGACCTGCGCTGCCCTGCCGTCGGGGGTTGTGTATGCGTACGCATCCCCAAAGGGGCGAGCAGAGGCTAGGTCACACGCTGTGATCTCCGTCCATATTTCAATACTGTGGAGTTTAGCTCTCTGTCCATAGGGGTTAGTATATGGTGCACTGTCTTAAAAGCAGCTCAGAAACGGTGTTCCTCAAATTCCTAGTCTACATGGGACCTGCTCAGCTGTTCGTCTCCCACCTCAGTGACACAGTCTGATATCTCTGGCAGTCTCTTCAAACTCATTTCTTTATTAGCCTAAGCACCTTCAAATAATTAGATATAAAAGCTATTACCAGCAATTCCATATGCAATGATGCAGCCTGAGTTTGGAAAACATATGGACATCGCAAACTCTAATGAGCAGGCATTGTCTTTAGAGGAGAAAGAAAAGATGTTTTCTTTTATTCTGTAATCATGAAGCGAATGTTAATCAGAATAGTTACCATGTCAGCTAGTCTCCATCAGGATTCAGAGAAGCAAAATAGTAGCCGTTCAGTCCATTCCCTGCTGGACACCAGCACCACTACTACAGTCCAATGTGCCACCTGCGAGCTTGCTCTTCTGGGCAGGAGACCTAGGAAAATGTGAATTATTAGTTGTCAGCTTTCCTTTCATTTCTTTAAGTGTGTTTCCTGTAGATCAGCATAGCTACAGTGTTTGTTGGGACATTGCTCTCTAATAAGCTCTTCACAGTGATCTTTTATAATAGTACGCAGTTAAAAAGCGAAGGTAGTGTGCTGCCAAGCTCTCTGACAGACAGGTAGTTATGACCTGAAGTAAGTGACCTGCCTGCGGGGCATCTTTTCCTTTTTTAATTTTTAATCGATAAATCACTACAACAAAAACTGCCTACTACGGGACAGCAAGGTAGGAGAGTGCTGCTTTAGTTAACTGCAGTGCAACTGGGTGGAAATCGTCTTTGACTAACTCCGAAGCAGGAAGAAAGGAAGAATGTGAGTCTGCCCTCTGATAGCCCCCAAACTCAGTTAAGCTCTTTGATCAGCACCTGGCTGAAGTCCTAGCTTGTTCTCTCTTTCTGTTGTTCTACTTCTTTCTTCTATTTGTAATCAACAGACTCTCCAAGCTTCCTTCTCCGGGAAGCACAGGAACCATTGCTTCCTTTCTTGCACTCTGCTCTCCTGTTTTCTTAATGTGAGAAAAAGTGAGGTTGCAAGGGAAAGGCACAATGAGCTTTCTCGTTTACTGCCACTCGGCGCGTTTGTCTGTACATTACAATTCTGTCGAGACCTGCTGAACTGCTGTTTGAATTGTTCTGTGAGACTTTTATCCTTAAGCTCCGTCCATCTCAGTACTGAATTGAGATGACCTTGGAGGAGTTAACATGATCCCAAGTTTGATGCCTTCTGCATTACCTCAGTGCTGCCGCAGACCGATAATTACAGTGCTAATTCTGCTCTTATTTAAAGTGGAGCACTGTCATTTTGTCTTCCATGGCAAAAATAGGCCTTAACTACTCTAAACCCTATGAACTTCATAGATTTTTGCCACGATCAATATTTTTGCTGCAAAGTAAGGGTAAGTGTGTGGAAACTCCATACTCCCCAGGTTAAGCCTGAATAAACCGAGCGTGAGTCACTGCATCGTTCCAGGCCCTGCCTCGGGCCGGGCTGTCCGTGAGCACTGCCCCTCAGCCGCAGACACAGGGAGACACCCACAAGGACCACAGAGAAGCTTTCCTCAGTGACTTATAGGGTTAATTCTGGGTTTTGCAATAGATCGACACAAAGGTACTAAACTTTAAAGGGTACTTCCCTTATCATTGACGATGAGCATTGTGTAAGTACTGAGTATAGCAACATCTTTGTATTTATTGTCTAAACTTCCAGGCTTACAGGAAAAGCCTTGTTTTCTCTTAAAGCCATAAAATCTTTGTGTCTTTCTAATGGCTTTAATTGCTGTTTTGGGGTGAGGTTTTTTGTTTCTTGTGGAAAACCTAAATTTCTTTAATTATAGTATCTGCAAAGCAGATCCCAAGCCTCCTGTGTCTGAATTCTGTCTGTGTTGTATGTCTGTAGCGCTTCTGCATTTCACAAGAACTTCTGTTTGCTTTATTAGAATAATACACATGTACAGCTGGTTGAATTTTGTCTCATTGCATTTGAAGCCAAATTCCAGAAGCAGGATAACTTTTCATATGGCACTATCTGCACTTCACATGCATGCCTAGACTGTACGCACTGCATATTCCACTGCATGACTGAAAAGGACGACGTGAGGAGATCACGGGGCTTACAGCCATCCTTTCCAGCAGCTGTGACTAGTGGTGGCTGGCACCAAACGTGTAAGAGTAAGAAACACTCAGGAGGCAGTTTGAAGACAGTGTGCCTTCTCTACTCAACTCAGCTCAGCTCAGCTCAGCTCAGCTCATTTGTGAACCAGTAACTGTGAATTTTTGGGCTAATGGTGCAACACTTCTGGTGAACCAACAGCACAGCCACATGGACCTGAGAAGTTCATACAAATTTTTGTTTCAGTGGTACTTCAACCAGCTGCAGAGCAGTTACCATAGCTCCACTGGCCAAGAGGGGCAACAGTCTACAGTTTGGGAAATGTTGATTTAAAAAATTATTTTGTCCATGAAATAGTGGGTTGCTATTTCCTAGAAGTTAGTTATTGTTAAGAAGGATATCGAGGTACCAGTAGTTAAGGAAACATTTTCTTTGTAAGAAGCATCCTTCAGTATCGTCCATTCTTGGCTTCAGTAACTTCCTTTGGCAGTGAGTTTCTTAATTACAGGCTGATGTAAAAGTGACCTTTATGAAATTCGGATTGTCCGCATTTTTATTTTCTGAAGAACTAACTTCCTCTGTGATTTCAAATCTGCTTCACCTCACAGCATTTTTCTTTAAAAAGCAACTCTTCCTATTAACTGAATTATATATTTTCTTTCATGTCTCTCTCTTCTGTGCTCAGGAATATCAAATTCAGTTAACACTTATTAGTAAGTATTTCTCTGTACACTACTACTGACAATGTTTAATACATAAAGCAGATTAGTTCTAATTTGAGGAATAAAAATATTGAATGCAGACTGTAAATGTTCTTGGTAAAATAAATGTTACTGTTGTTAAAGTAAACCTGTATTACCATGTACTGAAGGAACTCTGTTGAGTGGTTGATCAATTATATTTGATCAATTACCACTCTGATGATTTGCATTTAGAGAGGTGATTTGCCACATTCAGGGAACACTAAAGGCGGCTGAAGTGTATTTTTCAAACAGTAGACCAAGGACAGAAGCTTGTGATGCACTGTCCCACCTTTTGGAGAGAAGCCAAGCATAATATTTAAAACATCTTTTTCTTCTGGGGACCATCCAGTTACTACGTCAGTTACTGCACGAGTAAGATTGAGCAGCATTTTTCAAGATTAGCAGAAGGTATAAAAAGCTAAATAAAACTGTCAGTGAATGTAAAGCAAATGCAAGGTGAGCCAACAAAAATGGAGAGTGAGTAAAGACCTAAATATTCCATCTGGACATTCGCAATCCAGAAGGGATTGCAGCTCTGTCAGAAGAGGGTTAGTGTAAAACAGCTTGACTCTTAGAAATCAAATCAAGTTCAGAACAGTGCAATTGTTGTTGATCAAATACACATTTTCCAGTGAAACCATCTGCAATGTGATTTGTGTCTTGCCTGACCAGAATATAATGAGAATGCACTAGTGTGTTGCAGTAAATGAGTTTCTGTGCTATTGTTGATAACTTAAGTGATTCTTTTCATAAAATCAGAAAATAATCATAGTGCTGCCCATGTAGAAAGTGGGAATATTCAGAGAAAGTTGAACAGTCTTTGAGACCTCTGTTTAAAAGGGATGGAGGCAATGCAACGCTTTGAATTACCAAAGGATTGCTAGCCGTGGAATGGCAGTCGTCCAGATCCTGGGAGGAAAGAAAGACACGGCATTCACAGACCCCACCTGGTTGGCCTGTCTAGATAATGTCTTGCAAACCTGTAAAGCGTGGCCATTCCAGTGCTGCCTTCGACATTCGCAGATTCAAGTAAACGTCTGAGGACATCTTTGCAGTTCTGAATTGAACAGCTGCACTGTTATTAGAAGATTCATAAAACCTACAAAAGACCTCATGAATTTCTAAAGACTCTGAAATGAAGAGTGTGCGGAATAACATCTGCTCATGTTTCCTAAGGTCTATTGTTGCATCTGCCCTCACAAAGAATCCCAAAGAATGCACATTGTTTATATGTTTTCTAAACACTTCATGAGACATCATTTCTAACAGCTCATTTGAATATCCAGGAATATCCTTTCACACGAATTCCCTCTGCAATCAAACAGGAATTAAGAGGAAAATCTGTTCTTGTTTTAATATTTGAAAATGAAATCTGCTAAAAATCAAACAATTACAGTTGCTGGAGGCATTGATGAAAACGGTTGGGAACCAAACAATTAGTCCCTTCCTATGATTTTCCTTTGCTGTTACATGAAGCTTTTCTAAGTTTGCTCCCACTGGTGACTGGAGGGGGGGACGGGACACATACACTGGATTTTCAGTGCTTGTAAGAATCTTACAGGGCTTGAACAGTACTAAAATGTTTGAATTATGTTAACAGGAGTGTTAGTGAAGGGGTTACAGGGAAACGTATCACCTCTTTTTTGCCTCTTCAAAATACTCCAAATAGTATCAGAGGCAATAATGGCAATACTGAAAGTAAAATTAACTCCCTATTATTGATTTAGCTTCTGAACAAGCTTTAGTTCTTCATCCTTCTCCAAGTGTTAGCAAGGGTGGAGGGTTCTTTTGTATGATAGAAGATTTTCTCTGGAGAAGCTTGAAAAAGGCAATGCTGTAAGATAAGCTTTATAAAATCACTGAGCTATATGGGGATTGTGTAGTTAAAATAAAAGTACCACCACTGCTACAAAAAACCCCATGCTGCAGCATATCTGTTTAAATAGTGCCAAAGCAAAGCTTCCCTCTTGAACAACTTCACAGTCTGAAGGACGTCCTCGGTTATCGGCAGTGCCTTCTGTGGGTGAGTGCTGTCACAGTGACTCCACTCTGCTCTTCTGTCCAAGCCCAGATTTTATTTTCTTGCTGGGCAGAAACTGTATTTTACTGTGTCTAGTCCAGTTCCCATCTTCCTTACGCTGCCATCGAATCGGCGCAGAGCAGCAGTAGCCCCCAGTGCCGTTAGATTCAGGCCCTGTGGATGCTTTTGTTACATGGCATTTTCTTTCTCCATTCCATCACCAAGGTTACTGAGTAAACGAAAGCTTCATTTAATGTTATCCCAGCATGATCATGATAGTTAAAATGTTCGAAAGAGACAATGTTAAGAAAACTCAGAACATTTGAATTTTCTAACTAGCTAATTCTGGCTTCCTTCACTATTACCTTGCGAGTATGTTGGGTATACTTGCCAAGGTACTGGGTGTTCCCTCTTGATTGACATTTTCTAATTGTTTTGTGATCTTTTCTCTTCTGTTTCTCTCTCTTCTTCATACTCAAGTCAGTGCTTTCTAAAATAAATTCAGACTTTTTTGATGTAATTCATATTGATTGCTGTAGGCAACGGTGCAGAAAATGAGTGTATTTATTGGCCGTGCTGCTCCACGGAGCCTCCCGCAAGATCCTGGCTTTGTAGATCAGAATGGTGGGTGCTCCCTTTGGGATCTGCACCTCCAGTCTACTCCAGATAGGTTCAGATGGCAAATGTGGCACGCTGCCTGCTCCTTTCCATTGTTTGCCATAAAAGGAAGAGACCAATGTGTTGTCTTCATATTAAGTCAGGGTTTTGTCCTCCTCGGAACCACTAGTGTTGGATATTGGGATGTAAGAAATTGAACTTGTACTTAGGAACTGCAGTTTGAGTCAGTACATGCTGTCCCAGTGTTTAGCAATGCTGCTTCTAAACTGAAGCTCTCTCACTTTCTAGCACTGCCAGGAGTTTGTGAAAGAGCCAAGAGTAATTTTCGTTCCCAGTTAATGCTGGAGCGGAGCAGACCGAGGACCCCACCGCACTGCGGGGCTGTAGTGCCACGGTGGGGAGTATCATCATTCCTCACAGTGCTCCACTTGGGTTAGACTGGAATAGGATAACATTTCAAACGTGATAAATAGAGTGATAATTTTAATATAATCCAGATTAATAATATTATTTTAAGTTCTTTTTTGAATGTGCATAAATATTATTTCAATATCATCTCTAAGTTATGCAACAGGCTTTTTTGTCACTTTGAATAATTGGTAATTGAAAAATCTTTCCCATCTGTTTATAATAAAAAGCATCTGTTCAACATCTGCCAGAAAAAAAAAAGTCTTTGGTAGAAGAGAATCTGTGGATTAGGGAAAACGGTCTCTGTTCAGAGGCCAGAAATCACTGGGTGAACCTGCATAATCCGCATTGTCAGGTTTTGAAAGAGAGCACTGCCAGACAGAGACCGTTACTCGGGGAGGAAGAGGGGCTGCTGAGCTCCGCCTCAGCCTTGACACACGAATTCTGCCTTTCCAGCCATTGCCTGACTCTGCCTGAGTTTGATTTATTATTATAGCAACATTAATGAGAATCACACGTTCATCCTAGAAGCACACCACGTCAGATATTGACCTATATTTTAAAAACCAGTTATTTGCAATTCTATGCCAAGTCAAGTCTGCTAACAACTTTGCTTTGGGCCATAACTGAAGCCTTTAAAATCATCGGTCCCTTTGCAAGGTGGGCATCTACCTCTCTAACCATTCTTTTTCTCTGTCCACTACAGGAACAGGTTAGTTCATATTCCTCCAAATTTTGAGTAGTATTGTAAATACCACGCCATTATAATCTAACCTCCACTCTCTTCTCCTTGACTTTTTTACCCCTTTTGAATCAATAAGAGAATTACACAATTTGTTTCCTGATTCTAGATGAAAGCTTTTTACTATTGCTATGATCCCTGTCTGTAACAGAGAATCAGAGAGAACACATCTCTCTTAGAATATCAGTGTTTTTACCATGAACCAGCTACACGAAACACTTCTCCTGAGAAGGACAGGAGATCTGGGCTGAATTGCAGTTTGTAGGAGTTGTAAATAAAGCAGTAAGTGGAAGCGAAAAAAAAAAAAAGTTGCTATTTTTGATACGTTTCCACAGTCTTTTAACATAAAGTCAGTATAAATCAAAATTTGGACTATTCTTTGCTCGTCACCTGTACATGCCTTTCAAAGCCCCTGCACACACTCTCTGCCAAAGAAGCACTGGAAAGCAGCAAAGCGAAACTCTCCCACAGCGCTTGTGTTCCCTCCGATCAAACCCATCCAAAGTGGGACTCTCCCCTTGATTTCCTGGTGGCATTGCACACCCATTACCATATGAAGCTTTTCTGAGCAAATTTGGCTTTCTTAACAGGTAGCAGGAACACATTGATAAGCAGCCTGGAGCTACTGACTACAAACCCATAATCCCCTGGTTTGGTTTGAGAGCAGCAGCTCTCTGAAATGCCTGCTGTCACTGCTGGGAAACATGAAAATTCCAATTCTGTTGGTTACAGGACGAAACTAATGCTGTTCTTAGGTGGATACTCCATAAGGCAGTGGAAGCTATTACAAGACAGCAGAGCTGGGCAGTATTTAAACACAGGCTTCCAAACATTGCATTTAGGAAATCATAAGGATTTTGATTAAAATTACATTTTTGCCTTTTTTTTTTTAAATCTAGTAAAGTCAATTTAAATTTGATTTAGTCCATTCATAATATGGAATCTTCTAGTCCGTCTTCTGTTGGCTCACATACGTGAAGGACTTGAGGGACTAAATAAATCATTATATATTCTATAGCACACTATTCCTCGAATAGCTTTTCAAAGAAGAATTAGGAAGCTTGCATATTAAACACTGCAATCCATGATAATGATAAGGTCAACTTCAAGGATAAAGATAGATTTGTACTTGCAAGTTTGCAACTCATTATGTTCATACAAAATTTCAGTTTGATCTAGAAAGATCTCTTCAAAATGAATTCAACTGAAAATTTCATTTTTCCGGGTCAAGAATACCTAAAAAGAAAACTTAAGCATTTCTAATACTCTTGAACAATGTCCAGGTAGTAGAAGACATAATGAGATTCAAAGAGGAGTCTGGATCACATTCTGTGTGAAAAGGGTTTTTCCTTTTGCAAAGCAAATTAAACAGATGTTGCAGGATTATGATATTTTATATTTTTCTTTTTAGTAGACTCCATCAATTTGATATTGTTTTCATCTAAAGAACAATCTATTACATATTAAATATGTATCTTTAAAATACATTATTACACATTGTTATAGTCTATAACTGCTGTTATACTATTGTTTAATTTATTAAATATACTATATTAGGTTAAATTAGTATTACAATACATGTATTTATATTTACATGTGTGTATTTACAATATATGTGTATTTATGCATGTCAGGCTCGATCGGTGTTGTTGCATGGCTTCGCACTGCTACAAAGCAGCTGAAGTTTCTGCCGCACGTCCCTTACTGCTGCTGGAATGCTGCTTGCAGATAATAGCAATTAGACGTGGGCAAGCTGTCCCAAAAGAGCTTGCCTTTCTCTCGTTACTGCTAATTGTACAAGCTTTAGTCAGGAAAGAGTGGAATTCAGCCCTAGGAGGCAGTTCTCCTGTCTTTTCCAATAATTGCTCAGAAAACCTAGTTACGGGAACTCACTTACTGGAGTTTTAAAGACACCTCAGGTGCTGAGCAGGCTGAGGTAAAGGGGTGAGTGGGACGCATAGCGACAATGCGCCATAAAATGGAACGGAACGGGGTTTTTTTGTTTACTGCTTTATTTGAAATGCACATTAACTCCATTGGTTCCAAGATATCTCACAAATAGCTGGGTACTTCTGTCATTAGCTGAGGGTCCCTGAATATTCATTGTCTTTGCATAAATGCAAGAAGACTGAGGATTTATGGTAAGCAGGATGGAAGACAACGCGTGAATGCCAAGAGTGAACCCTATGCGGACCTGTGCGGTATTTCCTATTGCAGTTAACAGCAGCCAGTGCTGGTGTCGCTGCACACGCGTGTGGTCCAGGCAGAGGCAGGTAAAACCAACCCGCTGTGTGGGTTGCTCTGCTTGCAGCAAGCTGGGAGGGTGTGGATGCAGGTCACTTTTTGTAGGAGTGTTGCCTGATGCTACAGCAGATTTGACAGGATGTGCATTGCTTTGACTTGAAATGATACAGTACTTGGTGTGATAGTTAAAGAAGTACTAAGGTGTATCTTCTAACATACGCAGATCCGCAGGGTAAGGTTTGTCAAGCATTGTTTTTCCACAACCCAGCTACTCCTGGCCAGTGCTCTTGCTGATTACCTGCACAAAACCCCCTTGGATCCAGATTTTTGTTCTGAACTTGAGATATGGGCAGTTTTTCAAACACCATTAAATATATACTGCTGTAATGCTGGACGCTAAATTCACATGCATTTTATTACATTTTACTCTTTAAATGGAAAACTAAACAAAACTCTATTGACCATTTTTAGCAGCAGCATTTAAATGCTCATCCAAACATGAAGTTTAGCAGAACTTGGCAGGTGGGTGCAGAACTGTAAAGACCCTGGGATGGGTTGGCACAGGGCAGCCCTCAGCCACTGCCGCCTCCTGAAGGCATCTTTCTGCTGGCTTTGTTCTGCCTCAGCTGGGGCCAAGAGTCTGACCGGGGCATCTGAGATCTGGCATAAATTGCCCTTGTAGATGTTAACGTGATCAATTATTCTGTAGTTCCCTTTAATAAATTCTCATTTTGCATTAAAATTTGATGTTGTCTTATATCATAATCCTGTATGTTGTTTCCATGAAAACAGAAGTTTATATGGGAATATTTTGTTATCAGCTAACATAAAGGATAACTGCTGTGTTCTGTATAGCTCAGTCCATAACGAAAAGTTCATATAGTAATTTCTCATCTTCTTTTTGATGATGATACTGAGTTTAATGTGTGTAGGACAGGAGTTGTAGTAAAAAAGCTGTTTTCTGCAGCCATCCTTTCCTCTGGTGCAATGTGAGAACCGTGCGCTCTTTTGTGCCCTCAAAGATCATTAAATCCTGCCTACATTTATGTTTCTCTATCCCCCTCCTACATTCACAAACGCTTTTGGTAAAACTGAAATCAAAACAGTAAGGTGACACATTAGTCTGAACCTCTTCCACTCATCCACCTTCTCCTTTGAGCCACTCGGTAGAAAATACCTTCAGCTCTAAGAAACAGGAGTCTCTTCTGCTGCCCTAACGCACTGACTGACTGACTACCCTAACTGAAGTAGTGCCTTTAATCCCTTAATCAATGTCAGAGCCAAATACACAGAAGCGTTAGTGGAGTAAGGCTTTGGTAGGGTGGAATACATTAGAGTGCTGCCCTGGGGCATCACAGACCATGGCTAGCAGTGACTCTCACAGGGCAGGCGAACGCAGGCTGAGTTCCCGCGGGGGACAGTGGGAAGGAGCCATCTACAGCTCCAGGGTGTTATCCTTTGCAAGGAGTTGAAACAGTGGCACATGAGGTGCAAGAATGTCCTTTAAACGGTGTTTATTGACACAATTTCAGATCTTAATTTGATTGTATATATATTGAACTGCTCAAGTAACACTGAAAAGTAATTATCAAGCAATTACAGCGACCTAATTTGCCCTTTCAAAATTTGGTTGTATGTTTTGTGTCATCCTGTCACTCAGCGAAATCATAATTAGGTTTCATTGCAGCATAAATGTTAGTGAAATGTGCTGTCCAAGTCAATCAGTGTTATGAAGAAATTAATCTAATGCAGTTCCTCCTCCTAATGAACTTCTTCATTTACCGCTAGCTCTTATCTCTAGTCCGAACTGGTCAGGCAGAGAGTAGCTTCAGCAACAGTTCTGTTACCTCTTTCTCTGGTGGCTTTGTCAATGCATCCCCGTGTGAAGAAGGCATGAAGCGTACCTTGTTCTAGAGCGCTGTGTCCCGGGGCCATAGATCAGAACAGGGGCTTTTAAATGTGGTAGATCTGCTTGCGCATGTTGACACAATTAGAATGCAGGTACCACAAAATGAGATGGGGCCTGACGGGAGCGCAGGGTTTACCGCTCACCATCATATCCCGGATTTGACAATACGTTGACAAAATGTTTAACTACATAGCAATTAAAGAGCAGCAAAGAGCTTGCAGTAGAATCTTTTGTGTGTAGATATCACCACATAATTTTGGTGAGAAAATAATTTTCTGTACTGGTTCCTCCTAAGATTGCCATGATTTGCTGCCCCAGTCATCTGAGTATCAGTGACTCGGGAGTGTTGGAGATGCAGATGCAAACACAACAGTATTGTCAAGATGCAAATGCTACAAATTCCTGAGTCTTTACCCTTTGTGATTAAGTTAGAGCCCATATTACATTATATTGGTCTTTTATGTAAAGCTGTAGGTTAAATAATGATGTGTATTATATTTGTTGATCAAATTATTATTTGATAAAATATGTTTTAAGATATAATATAAGAAAAAGTAAAGTACTCGGATGTAGCTCCATTTTTCTGATCATTCCCTAGCTTTGGGTCTGGTATTAATTATTCACCTATTCCTCCAACAAAGCAGTCAAGTGCAAAGACAGTCTTTTGCTTAGAGATGCTTATGTAGGTGGTGACTCTGTATGTTGCAGTTAAGCATGCAGTAAATAATACTGTAACGTCCTTACCACAGCTTCCTATATGAGTCAGCAAGCGCATAGACAGGAAGGGTTTAGTCTTTATTGGTTTTTTTCTTTAGCATATGATTAGTATCAAGTTTCTTTTCAAGTGCTTTGTTTGTGGATGGTTCTTGTTAGAGCTTTGGTTTCCAAGGTACCATTCTTCCTCACTGAAAGAAAACATAATTTTTCTGACTAAGTCTTGCCTTTTCATCAGTTACGCTGTGAATTTCCCCTAATGATATGGGGGGAAAAGATTTCATTTCCGTTTTGATGACCAAATTCCCCTATATGCGACGGTGAATGGTTGAGATCCTGACCTGATCTAGTCTGCTGGAATCAATGAGCATCTTCTGTTGGCTTTTGTTGTCTTTGGATCAGGCTGTGAGAGCATGATCCTGTCCGCTGAAGTCTGTGGGAGTTGTGTCTCTGATTTCACTGAACACTGATGAAGACATTTAATGAACAGTGCATTTAATAGTAGTTGCTGGTTTCTCTGTTAAAATGAGCTACTTGCAAAGCCTTTGTTTCCTAGGTGCATAACGGTATAGGGGGAGAAACGAAAAGCCAGATAGTCAAGTCTTCTGGAAATTCAGTGGGCTTCTCATTCTCCTCTGTTAAGCGTTTCGTTATGACCAATATGACAGCAATCATTATTCCAGATATTGTTGTGATAAAGCCTCATGTATCATTCGGCAAACTGAACACACAACATTCTGTCCAAATGCACTGTAATAGAAAATCCAGGAGTAGAGCTGCTGCTGGTGCATTTCATCGTGATGTTTAGCTTAAACATCCCCCCAGGAGCTCTCGCATCTTAAGAGATGCATCACACCCGCGTATGGGCCTGTTTGTTTATTCATTTTAAACCTGTTCTGTCATCTGCAATCACTAATATTTCAAATAGATTGCTTCACAGCTGTGAAATGACTTTCTATCACCACCCCCTGGGCTGGAGTCTGACCATGTTACTCTGCGATCTACAAATCCCATTGCTTTTTCCCCTGGGACACTCAACCCCCACTGAAGAGTAATTTCAAAATATTTTGTTGGCAGTTTGGTTCTAGGGATAAATGTTAATTTGATGACAAATACAGTTTTTTCCTTTCCCTTTCCCGTTCTAAAGGAACCATCTCCTTACCTTCTTTTTTGTGCCTACGGCCGTACAGCTACAGCACCTTTATACCTCCGTGTTAGCACTCCTCTGGCTCCGGTCAAATCTCCACAGTTGGCGTGGCAGATAGACAGAAATGTCTATGAGTGATTTATTGCCCTTCTGTAAACTGGAGTACAATACCCCTGAAGTCACAAAGATCTGAAGTGCGGCCTGTGTCTCTCTGCTCCTCTTTCTCGTTGCTCTGCGTTTCTGCAAGAAACAAAGTGCTACATCTGCTTCTCAGCTTTGTTTGTGTGATCTCGTGATCATTAGTCCCCTGGGAGAGAGCACAGACCAAGAGCTCACATGATCTTTACTAGCAGAGACAGTACATGACAAACACTTCTGCGAATCTCATGTTTCTGGATTTCTGTCAGAAAAACAGAGCCGCACAATCCGAATTTTCTATTGCTTATATGCTGAAGACAGAGTATATGTTTTCATACAGAGCACAGCACATATGCTTTACTGTACTTAGTCACATATTGTGAAGCTAGGTTTTTATATCATCTTTTACTGTTCCCGTTTAATTTTGGGTTGTCAAAGAAATAGTACTAGACACTGTGCCTTTGCCATTTTTTCATGTCAAATCCGGCGGTGCCCTGGCTTGCCGGCTGTTGCGTTACTGCCAGCGATACCAGTTCCGCTCTTTGTCCACCGATCCCTCAGGAACTTAGTTTGCCTCTCTCTTTTCACCTCTCTGGCTGGAGCATAGCCCCAACCCTTTCTCCTTATGGTGAGTGCTTGGCAGTGGGTGAAACACGGGGAACATCACCCTAGTTACTCTGCTCACGTCTCAAGCCCCTGAGCCATTCGGGGGTACATCTGCGTTTCTCTTAATGATGTCATTTGTTCTACTGTGCGACGACAAGGAGGGGAATTCCCCAGCGTTCCTCAGGATGTCCGGTACTGTCTTTACCCGGACAGCCAGGAAGATGTGTCATCCTGCTTCCTTTATGTGGACACCAGATTCTTTGGAGCACATCACTTATTACCATGGAGGCATCAGTCAGGCTTAATAGAACAATAGCTTTGATGGGGCATTTAAAAATACGTGGCTATTTAGAATGAGACCTGATGCCCTGGAGTTATAGAAGGAACCGTAGGGGTACATGGGTGATACTGCAACATTGCTTTGGCCTCGGGGGATTTATTTTGTAGTTTAATCTTAAAGTAAGCAAATGGTGTTATACATTCCTGAATTATTTACTGAAGAGCATGACAAAGTGACAATTGTAAAAGCTGCTCCTTCCCCAGGAGTACATTCCTTTTCGGCTAGCTAATCCCAGCTATCCTGCTAGATACACAATCAGCTCTGTGCTGCAGCTTTTCATATTTCTGTCGGTCTACGGGCTTTCATTACAGTCCACTTGGACTTTGTTTTTTGAATTATGTGTGAGCAGGGTCAGTTTGAAAGTAATAACATTTTTCAGGTTTCCTATTTTCAGTTCTTTTCCATACTTTTTCTATTGGGATGCCTCACCTTAATTAGTTCCAGTAGCTCTTTGATTTGGCACATTATGGATCATTTACTGCATTACTGAAAAGTCTAGGACTGATTGATAAAAAGAGTTTTGCATTTTGTTGTGTGTTAGTTATAGTTCTTGTAATTATTTTGGCTAATTGCATCATAGAAGTTTTATCTTTATAGGCCAAGATCAATTTATTAATATTTATTGCTTAGACAAATGATTCAGAATAACACTGACCTTTCATTTTTATGTAAGGAATAAATCTTGATTCTGCCTGTTAGTAGCCGGAAAGGTTAATATCCTACCTAGAAAAGCTTCCATTAGGAGAACGCCGAAGGAGGAGGTACGTACCAGCAGTGGCACGTACAATCAGTATAGATAATGTGGTGCAGCAGCCTTTTTGTAGATGGAAGCAAACAGGTATTAGTTTGCCCTGGGAGGAACTGGCTGTTTTCACTGATCTGCGTTACGCAAATGCCCATAGGCCCCAAATGTTACTATGTCCCAGCAAGTGAGGTGCTGCATTGATGGATGTTGCATGTTTCTGTGTTGAAGAGCTTCTTGTCTAAACTGGCTTGTAGAAGACAGGACGACAGTGAAACAAAGGCAGAGGTTTCCTAAAAATTGTCGTGCCTACACAAGACTCCCGTGCATCGGCTGTGGTGTCCTGTCTCTTGACTGTGTCACCTTTTCCGATATGCTTGGACTACCACGGATGCTACTGGGAAACTGCAGGTACACATGTAACCACACGGAGTCTTCTCGCAGTTTCCTTAATGCAATCACAGAGCTTACGACAAAATATTTTGGCAAGAGTTCCTTGATTTATACTTCAGGTGTCTTAGATGAAGGCTGTAGCAAACATGCATTTCTGTTAGAGTCAGAGACATTCATCTGCACCAGTTTGTGTTTGTTTTAATGAATTATGTGCAATAAAACCATTTTGGGGTTGATCATGGGCACCTGCTTCAGAGTTGGGATCACCTCCCCAATCATACTGCTGGAAAACCCTGTATTTGTCTACCTCTCATGGTGTAATGTGTTTATAAAAAAGCGCGACTGATTGTTTACAACAGTTTGTAGACTCTGACTTCTGACTGAAGTGTAAGTTGTGAATTTAAGTCAGACCATTTAGTTGATGGTCTCTGGCTAATAGATCATGGGTTGGTCTTCCATCCCCTGGGATTATCATTCACTGCTGGATTCTTTTTTCAACTGATTAAGTGTATTCTCTGAGCAGCCCAGTTTTATATCTGCAATATCCCTTCTTGATTTTGCCGTGCCAGCCTGGGTTCACTCTCCTTCCTGGGTGACATGGCAGGTTCATTTCTTAAAGCCATTTCAAACTTGGAAAAACTCTACTGACAGAGCTGAAGCTGTATGTCAGACTGGTGCAGAAGAAAGAAAAACCACATGGACCAACTCTCTTGTCAGTCTGACTCATTGGCTGTAGCGCCGACAGCACAGAAAGCCTCCCGTGAAAACAGAAAGTCCTTGTGGATGGAGGCAGCCTCAGCCCAGCCCCGGCTGAGCCCCGCGCGGGAGCAGAGTCCAGCCCCGGTCCCGTGGGCAGCCGTGCTGACGAGCCTCCCCTGCGTGACTGGGAGGCCACAGCTGGCCCACACAGTGGGTACAGTGGTCAATGGCTGTCTCGTAGCCCATGGTACAGATGTGTCCCAGCATAGACCACACATAAAATAACACCTGGCTATATTTGGTCACATAGCATTATTTTCAAGGCACTTCTCATTTTCTTACAGGAACATATTTATCTAGCCCAATATTTAATAAACTGTAACTTTCTTTGCCCTTGACAGCTGAAAACGTTTTCATCTTCAATATTTTATAAGCGTAAAGGTAAAAACTGCTGAACAAAACAAAAAATAAATAAAATGCCTCTTTTTCATTGACTAGAGAAAATGGTGAGTAAACCCCGCTTTATTTCTACCCTGTATTTCTTATCCCAGGGGGATTGTCTCAGGAGCCTTTGTGGTTTCTGAAAGTTTCATTTTAAATGCTCATTAAAAGTTTATAACTTTTGGAAATGATGCCAATAAATAATAGAACTAGTTGGTTTATTTTCTTTGTTGGTTAGTATTTATGTCCTTGACTTCCCAGTGCCCTTGATCCCTCTGGACTCAGCAGTCTAGTGTCCACTGCGTGCACTGAAGTCCCCGTCACTGGCTGTAGGGCTGCGCGTGTTGGGTGAATGTGGTGTGGTACGGGACCTCTTCCCTGACGCAGCGCCTCTGAGATGCCACACAGGTGTCTGGTCCTGACTTTGTTGCTAGAGGAGAGTTTTGTGAGCCTGAGGAATACAGACCAGGTTCTCGCAGCACCGGCTGTTCCCCTGGGCACGGGGTAACCAGCGTGTCCACACCACAGCTGTACACAGAGCTTGTCAGCTACCAAAAATGTGAAAAGGAATGTACGGGACTGGATGGCCGTGGGGTCCATTCTGTTTCTTCTTCGATGTGCGGAGAGCCTCTGGCAATTGTAGGACATTCATTTTCTGTGTATGTGTCATTCTTAATTGTATGTTGCATCATTGCCATATGGTCTGTATCTGGCACTTAGCTTTACCAGCCAGCCTATTTCTTCTTATTATTGTAAGCAGCAGGACGTAGATAACATGACCTAAACCAGCTGGTCTCCGAGGTGTTAACTCCGTCTGTACTTAACTTGTGAGGCTTGCTTTATGAAAGTGTGTAATTAGTTTAAGGCAGTGGGCTCAAACCTTGTGCCTTGTTTCTGTATTTAAAGTTAGTATGTTTAAGTAAGTTGTGATTGCAGTCATACAGACATATGAGTTTAAGAATGTTCCCTTGTTTAGATTCATTGCAGGGTAAGTATAACGACTTCATGTTATCTGGAGCAACATTTGGATGAGAGATCTGTCATCAGCTGAAATAAACCTGCACATGTCTCAGAGGAAGATGAAGAGCATTTAAATATGCCAGCTGGAAAGCATTTGCTGTTTCCTTTTATTCCTCCTCTAACACTGAAAATCCCATAATGTGCATCTGTGTAGGTCTCACAGTGTTCCAAGTAGCGGGAGGTTTGTGTGGCATTAGGGCGTACTAAGCCATTTAGACAACCTTGATGTGTCAATAATCCCTCCCATGAGTCCGCGCTGAGCAGCACCTCCCGCTCAGCCTCTCGGGCACTCTTGCCTGCTGAGTGCCGTTTGCTGCGGGTTAGCGATGGCTTTGTGAGGAAGTGCAATGCTTTTGTGACTCTAACCTCCTGACCAAAGCTGGTGGAAGGCTGCTGAGGATTAATCCCATCCTCCAGCCTCAGACAGCTTCTCTGGATACTGCTTGGAACAGGAATCGCTCACCATTAGAAGCACACACAAAGACATAACTAATGAATCCAGCTTACCTCAGATGTTGGGCCAGAGCTGCCTTTCTGCTTTTGAATGCCCAAAGCCTCCCTTTGTGCGGGCTGGGAACTTAGCTGAGGATGAATTTATTCAAATATCTCTGGAGTTTCAGCGTTGCCTGAGGATTAAATGAAGCCAGTCTGGTTTGCACCACCCTATACCAAAACAGTTTCAATCAGAAAGCTAAACTAAGATAGGTGAACATGCGCTCCGTAGGCCCTAACCGTTGAATAATAGCTGTCCTTGCTCTCTGATTCTGCAGGAATGCAGCCGTATATTTCAATATAATTTTGCTGACAGAACAAAGCCGGCCCCTCACAGCTCAGCTCCAGATGTCAGCCCTGTTCTTGGCACGCCTCCTACACAAGACAATCTTCACTTACCACTTCATCTCTGAAGACCCCCTTCATGTGGAAGACATCTGCTTAATCAGCAGCGAAGTTTTGGCCATGTTTTGACATGAGAAAACTCTTTGTTTTCTTTAGGAGGTTCATGCAATTCCCGAGTGTCTTCAACTGCTGATGACAAAAATATGACAAAAAAATCTTTCCCACTTCTCTAGGGGTGTAAGTCATAACCTGTCGCTCCAAATGAGGGCGGAGGCACAGACACAGCAGGCCCTGACCAGCTGCAGCTTAAGGAGTGGATCTGCACTTTCATTAACTGCCTGAACAGTAAATGAATTAAAGTATCCAGAGCACTATTCATTTTTGTCTTCAAAGCTTTGGAAATCCATCTTGCTTTGTAATGATATGGAGAAAATAACTAAAGCAAAGGGATGCTTATTTACAGACATGTACAATAAGTTGTAGCTAAAAATACTTTCAACCTCAGCTAAAAAATCAGAATAGCATATCCCATGGTCTGCTTAATCATTGAGAATGGAAGGATGAAGCATTCTTGATACATCAAAAGAAAAACCCTGTACAGTAGGTCCTTCATTTTGGTCCATTTTGGGAAACGTGTTCAGCAGTGACAATGAAAGGGCACACACTGCTCCGACTGATGCAAAGCAGGCCTAGATGGTTCAGATTAACATTCTAGTGCAACCAAAGGGGCTCAGCGTGTCTGAGTAATTTACTGCAAATTGGCAGATGGCTGTAGTAAAAGGATTACCATGAATCGAGTTAGATGGCAAGTGTAACAAAGCAATAGCAAGTAAAAATAATATTGCTCTTCTCATTCCTATTAAAAACTAAGTGAACACCAATAGCTTCAAAGCATGTTGAATGACAGCGGCCTTTGATGCCAGCTAAGAGCTCACCCAGAGCTCCTCTTCACTTTCTCATATCCTGTCCTGACCTCCCAGCGGCGCCGTCCCCGCTGCCTGGGCTTGCGCTGAGTGCCTGGAAGTTTCCTCCTGCCGAGTTGGTCTGACAGCATCTTGGCTGCTGCCTGGTTACCGTTGCAGGCAGAATTGCCCTTTAGGTGCCCATAGAGAATCACCCCAACGTCCTTTGTTCTTTACGTCATCACCAAAAAGCCCCCGTAAATGGAATATGTCAAGCTCTCAGCCATTCCAGTGTCCACACCTCTGAGCATGCAGCGCTGGGCTTAGGGACTGTTCATTAACACACGTGTTTGCTCTGCACCTCTTCTTTTGTCCTTTCAGTGTTTGGTCCCCTTGCACTTCTGTTTCCAAGCAATGGAAGAGCCCACTCCAGATGGATGTGAGACAGCCTGCATTAAGTTTTAATGGGATGATCCCCTGAGTTGGCAAGAGAAGGCGGAACAGAAATCATCTTTTCCTGTGCTTGCCCCGCAGGATACCCAGCCTTGAAGTAGGTCAGTGCGAGAACTAGGTGGCGGTGGAGAAGGCACATAGGTGCTATCTCCATCTCCCCTCCCCAGCACCAGGGTGATCACATTCAGTTCCTGAAGCTCTTAGCTTTTTATCCCACTCCCAATTGTAAGAATTTCAGAGGACACATCTTCCTCGTTTGGGAGGATAAGGTTAGTAGCTGTAAATGAAATGTGAATGGATGTTGATGACTACTTTTCTTGGGCTGCCGATTCAGAATAATTAATTCTGTATGGCATCCCATTTGACCGTGGAGGTGCAGCTGACAGCCTGTGATGAATGAGCTGTATGGCTGCTTTCACACTCGCTGGAGTTGGGTACGGAGACACCCTCTAGAGTTTCACACCACTGCACACGCCCGTGTCATACTGTGTTAATAGCACGTCCTGTATCCCGGGGGGACTGCAGTATTAATGGTTGTCTGATCTTCCTAATTAGCTTGACAGATTGAGAGGTCAGAGCGCTATTAGAAATCTTGTGCCAGGTTAGTCGCACTGTGTTATTTTACTGTTGTGTTTATCGCATGCTAGGAATTCCTAAGTGCGGTGTCAGATGGGTTCTGACTCAAGGAAAATCTGGAAAGTAAATTTGGGATTCATTCTGAAAGAGCTTGTTAAAGGTAATGAAAATTACTTCTTTGCAATCAGATTTTCCACTGTTCTCATTGTGCGTGTACAAATTAAAGAAAAATTGAAATATCTTTTCCAGCAGAGTAACATTTAATCTGGGATAAAATGATTATAAAAAAAAGATATAAAAAAAAAGTGATAAAGATACCACTTTCATAAAAGATAAAGTAATAAAGATATCACTCATAAAAAGATAATAAATACTAACAATTTAGTGTAGATGGTGGCTTGTGAGAAACCTGCTCTCATGTTGTACAGCTTTACACTTTGTGGGAACAGCGGCTCATTGGCAGAAAGTGGGAAAAATCAAGTCTTACGTGTATTAAAGCGCATTTAGCATTTTAGCTGGTGATACTCATATGTAACTGCAGTATAAAAATCTGCTGTGGGAATCCAGCTAGTTACATCTAAAAGGAGAGGTTGGCGTGACGCCATTTAGGTTTACACCGATTTCCATTGATTTACTGTTTCAAAAGGGATTGTGTGTTTTCTGAGTAGGGAGAGCACCTCAGTGAGTCACTAACCTCTCTCCACTTTTCTACCAGCGGGAGAAGGCCAGTGGAGATGGATACAGGTTTGTAAAGAGCAGAAGGTCTCCTTGGCTCCACGGACCGTGTCCACGAATTTCACAGGCAAAAAGAGAATTGGCAGAAAGCCTGCGAAAGCACCGGTCTAACAGGCACATTGATTACTTGATTTTTCTGTGGTAATTACTATTTAGTTCAAATAATTACCCAGGCAAGGCCACAATTATATGACACACATGTCCATATCACATCCAAATTTGCAAAAGTATAAAAATAACATCTGGCATCTGAAACTCAAAAACCCAAATTAGCTCAGAGTTAAGGCTTCTCTTGCAGCCCAGGGGCAGGTGATTGCAATACAAAATCTTTTATCCAAGCAGAGTTTGCCCAAACTTTCTGCATTTTGATTTCAATTGGAAAACATTTCATAGGACTCCCAAGCAGGAGACCCGTTTCTCCATGGCGTTGGGGCGTACCCTGCAGCGCACATCCCGGGACAGATGCCCTCTTCAGCTGTACGTGCAGAATTTCACCCCACTGCTCGGAAGCCATTAAGAGCCAGTAAGATGGAGCCCAGGAGTTGACTCGTGGAGTTCATCGCCTGCCCACCAAGAGATTTCTAGCAGTCTTTCTGTCCCTGAAGTCAACCCTGCAGATTCCTCTCCTAGTAATGCCTACAGCTAGGCATGGGGTGAGGGGTGACCTTTGGTGAAGGTTTCATCTCAAGGAAGTCCAGTTTTCCTGCCCAGCATTGTGCAGTACAGAGTCTATTTGTCACACTTATTATACGTACAGTGCAATGCATTGCTTATTTTTGAAGTCGTGTATGTCGGTGATGTGTATGAAATAATCCAATAGCAAGGTTGAATGAGCAATTGTACTTTGTTCTTGTTTGATAAACCTCAGAAATAACAGCTTGTTTCCCTCTCTTGCTTTACTGGTTATTTGGCCTTTTGGTTGCAGGCTTAGATTTCATTCATAATGAGATGGCTCCGTTTGTGTTTCTATATTCTAACTGCAGCATGGGAGGATGAGCCCACACAATGCATCTTCTGTTTTAAATACTTTGGTCATTTCAAAGTGCTGCACCCCAGATGAATTAAAAGATGAGCTCATATTTTTCAGAGCGAGCTAAAGCATTAGAAGAATGTGATGTGGCATGAAATACATTGCTTTTTGTTGATGAACTCTGTTGGTTCCCTCATTCGCTCTATCTCGGACTAATTTTAGAGCATTTTCAGTAATAACAGTGTAGAGTGTGTCCAGGCACATTCTTATATATTGCTCAACCAGAAATTTTTGCAGTATTTCTGAAATCTCTGCCGTGCGGTTGCTTTAGCTCAGAGGACAGTGAACAGGTATATTAGTTAGACACAGTACTTTTCCTTCATTAAGAACCGCATTTTAATCTGTAATGTTTATCACTCTCATTATTTGTGTGAGATGAGACCGTTGTCGGAACGGACAAGGCAGGTAGCTTGTGAGGTGCTGGGCAGGAGGAGAACAGGGAAATGATCACCAGCCCAAAAGTGTCGCTGTCTTTCTGCCCACTGTCCTCTCAGAACATGTCGAAGGACTTTTTTTTCCCCACTCACTTGAACATATATTCTGTTTCTCCTGTGAGTATCAAATACTTACAGGATATTAAGTATCTGGTACTGATTAATCAGTATGTGATTCAAAACCGGAACAGACTGATCAAAAGATTAATCACCTAAACGAGATCTCTTGGTTCCTGTTTCCCTTTGGAAAGATGCTGTATTACCTTTCATTGTCAGTGTTAGAAATTTCATTGGCATATTTTTTCCTGCAGAGATTTTGTATAAATACCTGCCCCTTCAGATTTTACTGAGAATTATTGTTTCATATGGCTGTTTTCACATTAATACTATATTAACAACAGAGTTTTAGATGATCTTCATAGTGTCTGTAGCCCGTATATTCATCTTTTCTCATAACTGTCTTATTTTTCAAAGTTTTAAATTTTCTGATTTATCTGAAAATTGTTTCTATTTAAATACATACATTTAATGCATTTATTTTGATAGTGGACTTTTTTCTTATTTAGTGATAAGCTTTCATTTTCACAGAATTATTTTATATCAATTTGTCATAACACTATCATCATAATGTATAATCTAACCATGGATCTTAATCAAATGCAATTAGAAAATGACTGGTTGAGGATAAATTGCCACTAGTATAGCAGGAACTGTGTGAGCAGTGAGCTGTAGAAAGAGGGAGTGTGAGCTGGTACTTAGTTGCCTGAGCATCAAAAGCAATTTGATTTTGGTTCAGACTCAGTGTTGTCCTGAGTGGCGAGAGCCAGCTTGCACGCTCTTTACTTGTACATAGCAAAAATGGATTCTTTACTACAATAAGATGATTAATACCTTAAAACTGATTGAGCTCTAATAATGAAGCAGCTTTGGACCATTTCTGTGGCCGTCTTCTGTACAGCACTTTCTCCTCAAAAGCATACCCCACGCGTATTGCTGTGTTGTTACTACGTGAGCAGTCCCTCTCTGCCAGAGAAAGAGAAGCTGATGCCCAGTTGGGCAGGTAGGGATTTCCCACAGCCAACACATTACAAATCTCTGAACTCTGCTAATTGTTCCAGGATTCACTAAAGGAAGACTTTCCCGAAGGGACGTGTACAGAAATGAGGCTATCAGGTGAAGTCCTTGCTGGGCTTTCTCGGGTGGCGTTTGCTTTTGTTTTCGCTTTGCTTTTTCCTGTTGACCTCTGCAGTAAAGATGGTGGTGAGTTTCCCCCTCCCGCTCCATCAGCTGGAGGGGCTGCTCAGCTCTCCGTGTAGCACAGGGCACGCTGCAGCCGAATGGCTGCTTTGGTGTCCACAAGCAAAATCACCCTCCAGTGGACAGCCTCCAAGGGGGCCGCCAAACGCTTACAATGACTTTCAGAAAATAATTAGATGTAAACAAACAACAGTGCTCTTTGGGAAGCATTGCAAGCCCCGCAGCTCTCCCATGGGCCATCTCATGCAATCGAAGAACCGGGCATATTCCTGGGTTCTTCTTTATATAAACTCTTCCTTTTATTGGGAACTTCTCCTGAGAGCATCTGGCTTCTCCTCTCTGCCCCTTTTGTCCATTCTTTTGTAGTTCCTTTAGTTCTCACCCCGCTGCTTTCCCTTGCAGCTGGGGGCTATTTTCTAGTGACTGCAGTGAGATTAGGACTGGGATCGGGACTTCTGCGTTGCTGGGGTCCCCTCGCCAAGCCCTGACCGCATCGCGCTGCAAGGCGAGCCTGGCTCCAGCTGAGAGCCAGAGCAGGCAGTTGCTGAGAGCAGCAGCATTTCAGTGGCAACAAATCATCCAAAACCAGTTCTTGGATGAGCGGGAGAAGATAACTGCTGGCGGGTAGGGGAGGGTGTTTGCCAGCTGGCCTGGGGGAGCAGGGCTGCTAGCGCCAACTGTGTCTCCAGCTATTGGTAGTAAGGAAGGCAACAGAGGAGTGGGTGGGCCAAGCCAAAAAGATAATCCTTGCTACGGCAATATAATCTGTCTGGATGCAGGTCCGGGGAGCTGGCCTGTGTGAGGATAGCTGGAAGAGGGTAAATTCCCAGTGGATGTACCACAGAGCTCAAAACTGCCAGTAAATCTGGGGTTGCTGGCAAGCTCCTCTAGGAAGACTGCTTGATCATAGCCTTGAAACTGGAGATGAATAAGGACAAAGGTATGATGGGTTTTTCAGAAATCACTTTTCTTCCCTCACTTTTGGGGTGATTCCAGCTGACGGCCTTTGGCACTGGACTTGCACAGCCTCTGACAGCCCTACCAGCACAGGGTTTGTTCCGGTAGAAGGGAGTCTAATGCAGCACAGCCCCTGGTACCGGTGTTTCCTAGCCAAATCCCGTGCTCCTTGGGCTTTATGTAGGGGGTCCAGCATGAGGGTAGAAGGCGAAGCTTCAGATTGCCAGTAGACATAAAGCATGTCAGTAGTGCAGTGAAGATAGAAATACCTTAAAATTTGTTATCTTGGGCAACTGTAGGACAGAGCCCTTCTTGAACTCTGCATTTCCACAGCTAGACTGTTATCAGTGTTAGTTCGGGTATGTCTGTGTGGCCACACATCGTAGCCCTGCATACGCACGTCCTCACGTGCAGCAGGCAGGCAGAGCACGAGATGGCAGACCTCCGTCACCACAGCGCTGCCGACGGTGCTGCCAGCGGGATCCCTGACTGCCTCTCGGCATCGCCGTGCAGCTTTCAGGCCTGAGCCACTGTATTCACGTGTTGGCCGGTGTACGGTGTGGATAAAAGTTTAGGCACCTTCCGCCTCCTTTCCTTCGGAAGTAAAGAGGGGGTCTTTTTGGTTTTCCCTTTTCTGTGGTACGGTCCCAGGGGGCAGTCCTTGGCCAGCACATGGCAGTAACGCTGCTTCCTCACAGCGCCGGGCGGGACGGTGTTCCCAGCAAGCAAATGTCAAAGCTGATGGCACCGTCAGGTACAACAGCCGGGGAGCTAAGCCGTTAAGTCAGTTTGTGCGTTTATGTAGGTGTATGTGTACGTGCGTGTGCATAGAGTGGGAGGGAGTTAAAACCAGCTGATAATTTGCCTGCCCTTGATGCTGTTTTGTAAGTGGGGAAAACTTCTGATGGTTAGACTGAAGGAAAAAGTGTGTGTTGCTGTGTCTTTAGTATACGGTACAAATGTTAAGTACTACCCATTAGAAAACAGCAAGCCTAATTTTCTAAAGCTTTATCTGATGCTAACATCAGTTGAGATCTTTGCAAGAGTTTCAATAAGCCCAAACCGTTAAGTCTTCAGGGGAGGAAAGCACACTAGACTTTGAGAGACTTTTTCTGTTCTCATTTTTCTCTTGGAGTTATGTTTCCACTTAATATTTCTGCTAAAGCAAATGTAGCAGTTTACTTTTAATTAGTTTAGATTAGTCAAAAGTTGGAAGATGGACTAAGTAGAAAGTACTGCAAGAAAATGTTTTCACCACATAAATGAGGCAGGAAACTCCCATCTAAATGGTTCGTGCACGTTTAACGAAGTGGACCCTCTGTAGGGTTAGTATGGTATGAGCAGAGGGTGATTAGTGGTGACTCAGTGCGGGGGGGGGGGGGGGGGGAAAGCTGTCTGTCACATGTTCTTCATCATCCTCTGACTGAAATGAATGGCAATTGCTGTAGTGCCACTTTGTGGTGAAACGGAGAAACACATAAAACCACACATGAAGTGTTACTGAACTGAGGAGCTGAGCTTCTGACCTGTGGTGTAACTCTGCGCGGCTCAAGGCGCCCTGGTGTCGGAGAAGGCCACAGCCTTTGACCTGAAGGCGAGTGATCTCCAGGCACTTTGGCCAAAGAGGGTGGATGTTCTCAAAGCTCTGCTGACTTCACCGGAGTACCACCCTTCAACCTCCCGAGAGCCAGGACACTTCCAGCCTTCTGACCTTGAGCACTTCATTGCCTTCATCCTAATCTAAGCTTGACTTTGATCCGAAGACCTTTTATTCTGTACCAGATATTTTTTAGTCTGTACTATGTTCTAAATTGTAAATTGGCTGAAACTAGTAAAATCCCAAACCAGGCACTTGTGCCTTGATGAGGGCACTGGGGCCTGAGCTGAACGGAGCCATCACAGCAGCTCCTCCGGATACCTCTGTGTCAGCGGGGCCTTGCTCGGCACCCTGTGCTCTGCGGACGGGAACTGCGGGTGATGTGACAATGCTCCGTTGTGTCTCTTTTTGGTGTCACAGCTATTAGGAGTGACAACGGCACACATGAAAAGTATGGCATTGGCTCTGGGTCCCAAAGTAGCTTATTTATTTTCATTTTGTTTTTCAAGTTATTGTATTCATGAAGGGTACTTGAAAGCAAAAGGATGGGCCAGGCTTTATTCTCCGTTTCCTGTCACAGGCAAAAATGAACTCTAAAAAATCATGATATACCTAGAAGATGAGATCAACTCAAAATTCCATGAACTTCTATTTTTTAGAGTCAGAGGTGTCACTTTGCTAAAACTGAAAGCGTGTTCTTGAATCTGTCTCTCAGCCTGAGCTGCATGTTCAAGTGTCAGGGAGCACTATCATACAACTATCATGTCATCAAAATTAAATCAATCTGCGTTCCATACAGGCTGCACGCACACAGTGCTGTTCCTACCCTGCCCAACAATACTGATGTCATTTCCCTGATTGCAGTGCACTATTACTCCTGAAGTATGCCACTTTGCACAGGGACAGAAACAGGAACAATATACTGCTTTTATTGGCATAGATACATCAGACTTCTAAGCACAGGCCAGCATCCGCCCCGCTTCTCTGCTACAACACTGTCAGCCACTATTTATACCATTTCTCACCCAAACAATGTTGTGTTTGCTGAAGAAACACATTTGTGTAGTAGAAACCTAAGGCTGGTTTTACAAGCGCTCCTTTTCAGTTCATGGACTACCAAATGTTTCCAACAATCACACGTGAAGAACTGTAACAGACACAGGTTAAAGGATCTTCTATCGAAGGCCAGAAAGGCATGAGGTAACAGTATTTGTGTTTCCTGGGTTTTTTCCTTGTTTGGCTGTTTTTGAGAAAGGAGAAGGGGGCCACACAGGAGTGGATGCCTCTGTGAAGAGCAAAAGAAATAATATCATCAACATTGAACTGGAGCACAGGAACTAAAGCCGTAGGCTGCAAGTTGGAAGAAGTGGCTGCCATTGAGTCAGCAGCATCCTCCCTGCTGCGTTACGTTTGTCTCACCATTTCTCATGTCACCCACGGGGTATGTGCTGCCCTCCCAGACCATGCATGGCATCGTGGTCAGGTCCGTTGTCAACTGTATCTTCATCACACCCTGATTCTTCACTACTTGATAATGTTGAGAGAGCAAAAAAAGCTGAGCCTTTCCCTTCAGGAGCTACAAATCCCCGGCTGTGTCACCCCAGCTGTAGCATGCAGTCCCACCAGCCAGCCTCAGTGAAATGAAAGCTGCATCCCACAGAAAGCAGGATATGCCCAAAGAATCCTTGTCCCACAGTCCCAGGTTTTAGGACTGCGGCCGTTTGCTGCAGCTGCGGATCTCCAGCGCGGTCGCTGCTGAGCCACCCCGCTGTCATGGATGTCCAAGGATCCTGCCTTCTCCTCTGCTGCTCTACTTGCTGATCTTCCTTCATACCTTTTATCAAGTTTTGTCTTTTATACTCCTGTAGACAAGTCCCGACTTTCTCTTCTTGTCCCTTTCCCCGGGAACAGCGCGAGCTTTGCTGTGTTCAAGGCCTCCCATTGCTCTGGCGTGGCAGTAGAAGTATGCTGTGGAGGATTGTGCTGAGGTAGGCGCCAGCAGATTGCCCACTCTACTGCCTTCTCCCTTCCAGCGTTTAAACTAGACACTGTGTCTTCTGCATCTCCTGAGAGGATCAAATCCCCTCATTTCCTCTAGGCATAAATGTTTTTGCCGTACTGATGAGCCATGCTCTCATGTATGCAGCAGAGTGGGATCTAGCTGGGCCACCGAGCCATTTGGGGGGGCTTCTAAAACAATGAAAGGAGGAATTGCTTGTTCTCATGGCTTTACTCTGCCTTCATTGGTTTGTTCTCCATCCAAGTGAAATCTGTCTTTCAGAGTAGATGCCATATGCATTGCTCTTTGTTTTATTACGTTCTCATCTTCAAAAGCATTCAAATGTTGTTTTGGGTAGATTCAGGGCACCGCTATGAGAAGTTCAGTGCATTGCCCTGTTTTCAGGCTTATCCCTTGAGAGAAAACTGGATCTTCTTTGAGCCTTTTTGTCCTCTCTCCTGCTAAATGATAGGTGATAGGAAGCCAACCGTTAGATACTTTACAGCCTGACGGCCAAAGAGAGGTGGCCTAAATCCAGCCTTGATTGCTGGTGGATCTGGAACAAAGTGCCCAGGATTAAATGTCAAAGGACAACAGTTCCTACCCTGTAGTTGCTGAGGCTGTTCAAAGTGAACATTGCATTTTATTGCTTGCCAGAGGCTCTGGAAAAAACCTAGAGAGGCTGCTTTCCCATATTGCTCTTTTATGAGTATCGAATATTGATCTGGTCTCCATGACTCTAAGGTCTAGTCATCAACTAGATGCCCCAGCAGACAGGCACGTACCGTAGCACATACAAGAGGAAAAGCAGGAGACACTTAGTTGGATGCAATTGTAATTGAATTTTGTATTGTCACAAATTACCGTTTTATCTTTAAGAATACCCCAACGGTTTTACAGTGTAGAGGTGACTGGTTGGACCTTGGTCCTGTAATTTAGCAGTCAGAAGAGCACAGAATTTAAGGACAGCCCACATACCCCATACAAAGGTGAGCTCAATCCTTAACTCTGGCAAACGTGCACAAGCGCATAAGGGGCAGGAAAATTCTCATTCTTCAGGTTTTTCTGAATCCTGTATCACAAGGGCCATTTGTGCAATTAACTGACAGACTTCCATCAGAGGTTTAGCTTTTCGTTTACCACTGTTTTGTGCTACATCAAACTCTTGGCACACCCTGACCCAGTATGAATTGCAGTTTCATTGAAGATGACAGTACAATAGATATTTATATTACAAATGAGATTCTGTTGCTGTGACTGAGATTGCCCCAAATATGTGTATAATCCTAATGCAAAAAAATAAAGTGGATGTGTAACTTTCTAAACCACTTGCAAGGGTTGGGGTTTTTGCAGTCAGATTGTCACCATAATGCTTAAAATTGAGAGTTAGGTATTTTTAATCTTTTCATTTTGCTCCTGATTTCATCTCCTCTTGTGCTTTTATAGTGCATCCTTGTGACTGAAATCCAAGGATTGGGAGTTTGTGTCCTCCCCAAAGTCCCACAGCAGAACTGTATGCCAGGAAAGCAGGTTCTGGACAGGGAATGTTAAATTCCTGACGTAGTTCCGTTGAGCTCTCTCAGAGGATGAATGAGCCAGAATAAAAAGTGACACATTTCTTCCCTAGTTAGCATGCAAGGGAATGTTTGTTTCTATCCTGTGCTTTGATCAGATTCTTGAAAAACAGATCAGTAGCTTAATTCCAAATAAAAAATAAGAAATGCTCTAGGTAAAGCTAATTCTTACTCCTGAGTTGTTTTATGTTATGATAACAAAGAACCTTATGTTTTGACATTTTTGGCAATGTCACAGAGCCAAAATATCCCAAATCTTTATTTTCCTTGAATTTTATGAACATCTGATACCTTGGGTATGTATGAAGAAAATAAACTCGATGCCTCTATACTGCAAGATCTAACTTTCATTCCAAGGTCATTTTTCTAAGTGTGTTTTTCAAAAGATTTTATGTGCTTTGGCACCAGGATTAGCGGTTTTAAAATTTGTTTTCACAAACCTCCACAAAAATATGGCAACAGAGATAAAAACTCCGGACAGAATGCGGAATGAATGGAAACAACCCCTGCGACTGAGTAACGCTGAACTTTACTTCAGTCCGTTCAGCCTCTCACAGTTATGTTCACATCCCCACGAGACCAGAGCTCCTCGCAGTCGGTCAGGTATGCATCCGCACGGGCCACTGCGAGACACAGCTACTCATTTACAGAGGGCAGGTTCAAAGCCAGGCAGGAAACAACTGAGCGGACACCCAGGGTTCCTTATGGAGAAATGGCAAATTCCGGAGTTAAACTGCAGGAAGCCTAATAATTCCTGGGCAGAGCAGTGAGAAAAGACCTTACCAGTGTCAGATCTTCTTAGTGTGTGTTGGTGGGGTTTGCGGGGTTTTTTGGGGTGGTGTTTTATTAAAAAAAAAGGGGGTTGTAGGAGAGAAAATGTGCAGCAGGACTGCTGTCCACTCTACCTCTTCTAACTGTTGTTTCTAGACGTTAGGGCAGAACGGTCCACAGTCAGGAAAGGTCTCCCATTCATCTGAAAGAACTGGATCTGGCCTTGGCCTCTAAATTCAGTACAAGTAATAGATCTCTTTTAAAAGGTAGGTGTTTGAAGGCTGTTTAAAAAAAAATCACATTTTGAATTGCAAAAGGAGCAAAATCATTTAGATCACCTGTATTCAAAGAAGACGCCAAGACTTGTGTGCCGTGATGGCGGTGCCAGCTGTGGCAACGTGAGAATGCCAAAGCCAGCTGAAATGAAAACACAGTTTCTGAATCATGTTATAGCTTAACATGAATAAGCTCCAAGTCAATACCACAAAGTCTTGCTGGAATTTGGGGGAAAAGAAGAAAGGGAATGAAAGAGGGGGTTAATTTCTAGCTTCAAGTTCTTGTGAGGGAGTAAAAGCTATCAATTAAGAAACAAGTTCATATTGCTCTGTGAAGCCTTTTCGGAAGTTTCTGAAGTTCTGCTAGTAATGCAGAATGAATTTTCTATTGTACCTCATCCTGTCTCGTTCAGCCTGGCCTTGTCCACCCAGAATGCCCCAGGCTCCTGCATTTGGCCATGACAACAGTTTTGCCTTCTGACCCTATGGGACCCCTGTGTACCCATCTCTGTATCTTCCTTGCAGTGTCTCTCTGACACAGCTACTGACGCTTCCTTCTGCCTTACACATCTTCAAAATCTGACTAATCCTTTGCCAATGTCCAAAAATCATCAGAAGAACTTACAAAGGGTCATAATTTCCTTTTTTTTAATCTCCACCTGGATATGACCGGTCCCTCACTGCTTTCAGCTAAAAATTCTGCAAGAGGTGAGGAGGTAATAGGTGCAAGAAATGCCACTGAGTTCAGAAGCCTTACAGAACTAATTAGTTCTGGAAATTGCAGATACTAAATTGGCCTCGTTTAATGTGCTAATAGCTAGGCTGTGGCCCTGTACTTTGCCCGGGGCAGAAGGTGGAGTTCAGCTCTTCTGTCCTGCCTGGGCAGAGAGCAGGAACCTGCCACCATCCGCCTCCTAACCCGCTCCTCCTGCCGGCAGCCAGCGCCGCTCCGCCGGAACCCCTCTGCCCTGCGCGCAGCCGGCGCGGCACAGGGCGTGCGTGCCTTGGCCGCGGGTCTCGGTGGTCTGTGAGGGGACAAATACCGAGGAGAGAGCAAAACCAACTCTGTGTACGCAGTGCCTGTTGTGTTGTTCACGGGACGTGAGGAACCCCAAGTCAGAGCGGGTACTTTTCTTTTATCTCACCTCTAGTTATTGTCGAGCGTGACTTCGGTGTGACAGGAGGATAAATGGGGAAGAAGCCGGGGGCTGACTGGCATTTGAAATACAGGTGCAACTGCAAACTTGTAAACAGTATCTTACAAAAATCCACACAACTTTACACTAAAGCTTCATGGAAAACATTGCTTGACATAATATTCAGTTATGGCTTAAAAAGACATAAATATTTTTGAGTCCTAAAAGTCAAAAAGCTGTCTCTAATTGCTGGGCTTTGTCAAACAAAGTTAGTGTCAAAATGGCAGTGATTAATGCTGACAGCAGCCCTCCAAGTTACACAGACAATGTTAGAGGCAGGGGCTGCCCTGGTAGGAGCAGCGCGGTGTATCTGACACCAGCACAGCGCGGTGTATCTGACACCAGCACAGTGCGGTGTATCTGACACGAGTACAGCACGGTGTATCTGACACCAGCACAGTGCAGTGTATCTGACACCAGCACAGCGCGGTGTATCTGACACGAGTACAGCACGGTGTATCTGACACGAGTACAGTGCAGTGTATCTGACACCAGCACAGCGTGGTGTATCTGACACCAGCACAGTGCGGTGTATCTGACACAAGTACAGCGCGGTGTATCTGACACCAGCACAGCGCGGTGTATCTGACACAAGTACAGCGCGGTGTATCTGACACAAGTACAGTGCGGTGTATCTGACACCAGCACAGCGTGGTGTATCTGACACCAGCACAGCGCGGTGTATCTCACACAAGTACAGCGCGGTGTATCTGACACAAGTACAGCGCGGTGTATCTGACACAAGTACAGTGCGGTGTATCTGACACCAGCACAGCGTGGTGTATCTGACACGAGCCCCGGCAGCATCCCAAGAAGGGGCAGAGTTACACCCGGCACTGGCGGAGCTCTGCCACCACGGGCCTGTTTTCACACAACAGCACTTGCTGTTTTCCAGCTTCGTCTTGCGTCACTTGTTAAGTCACCAGGCTGCCAGTATTGGCAAGTGGTGGTTCAGGGGTGTTTGGGGGAAAAATGAAGGGTTAGTGGTATATCCACGTGGGCTGCTGTGCGCCCGCCCTGCACAGCCGTGCCAGAGGAAACACTGCGCTGGGACCAAGGCAAGAACTGACAGAAAATCACTGCGGAAGTACGATTTGGCTGAGTAAGTGAGAAGAAAGAGCCAAACGTTTTACATGTATGTTCTTAAGCAACAAACGCATTACCTAAGGTCCTAAAGTCCGATGTGTAGACAGCTTAAGTCCTGTTGTACCCTTTACGTGTCCTCAGAGAGAGTCCTGGCCCAGCAGAGGCAGTTACCTGCCTCAGCACTTACTGTGCCTGACACTGAAATGGCACCTAAACCCCCACGGCCGATACCAGCAGGGAAATGAATTCAAAGTTTTGATAACGCTTACACCAGCCCTACTCCACACGTGGGCTGTAGAGGAACGCTGGCCTTCGAGAGCTGGCTGGGGCTCCACAGCTGTTTAAGTCACAATCACAAGATGAAATCAATGCTGTAGCTACAGCTGCAGAAATTCCAGAAATTCCTGCTCGGGGTTGCCTGCGATGCAAATCAGGGTGTGAGCCCAGGAGAACCAGCGCGAGTGCCGGTCTCTCTCTCTGCTTCCTCCCAAAATACTGCTTGCTTTTCTTTAAAAAAAATGTGCTTTGTCCTAAATTTATCACAAAAGACAGGAAAATTAGAATATATAAACCGGCATAGCTCCATGGATGTCAACAAGCACTTAATTTCTGGGGTAATTTCTGCATTACTTGGTGGGAGGAACTGCTGCTTTGTGATGGGCAGTAGGGCACGGTGATACCAAAGCGTATGCAGTAAGACGTATCGTTACCTAGCAATTAAACTCCGATACTTTATTTTAACAAGTTTGCATTGTCTTGATCATTGAATCTGGTCTGCTGGCACTCACACTTAATGCCTTTCGGAGTGTATGTTACCTACCTGGCAGTAAAACTTTTCTGTTTTTCAAAGGTAGTGTTATTTGCACTTTTCCAAAATTCTGGCAAAATGTGTTTGACAGTAAACTCTACAGTCAGGGACTTGTCACAGTGCTTTTAGATCTCCAGATGTTTTGCTTTTTTCAAGTCCAGCACCTACACTGTAGTTTAATCAAGGAAAAAATAGATATTTTTTTTCCATCTGTCATCTCTTTATCACTAGCTCTTGGTGAACGACTAGAGAATTTATGAGACACAGATGCAGCCCTCAGCTCTGGTGATGACATTATATATAGCGTAGTGCAAAAACTACACCCTGGCTGCAAATGCCATGCAGTTGTTAAAGTCATGTGCCATTTTTCTGAAGGAGTCTATAGTACAAACTCCTCTCGGATTTTGAGCGTATCACTGGGCTTATAAATATTTCTGAGGTTAAAAATACGATGAACAGCTCTGTCTAGTGGCAATTTCAATAACTACATCAGAAGGTCATTATTTCTACCAGAATTCAGCCCATATGTGTTGAATCAAGTGAGTTTAAAAATAGCTGGTTGGCTTGCTTTTACACACGGCAAACGCTCCAAGTACTTCTGGAGAGACACTGGATAAACATGTGAGGCCACATTCTGCCATGAGTTTTCTCCTGGTTCTTTTAAGAGATTTGCTGCCTTTATTTAATTTTCACCAAAAGCAATAAAAATCCCCGAGGCTTTGCCATTCCTAAAGCTGTGGTTGTAATCTGTACGGCCCTGCGCTTCCCCCCCCCCCATGGTATTGGGTGCTGGATGTTCCGAATCCACCTCACGCTCCCAAGCCTGTCGTACTGCACTGGGAGCCGAGCAGGACCAGATGTCATTTTGGTTTAGGTTTTGTGCAAGTTCCATGATACTTCCCTGCGTAGTTCTTAACAAAACCACAATAAATGGGTAAATTATTCTGGACCCTGCCAGAAACTGGGGCGGGGGGAGGAGGGGGATCCCCACTTGAACAGTTTTAAGCCTGGAAATGTCCTGGTTCAGACCGCTGCTGGAGAACTCCCTGGTTCGGGCTGTCTGAGCACTCAGCTGATGTGGAAAGCAGAAGTATTTTGTAATTATTTTAAAATGCCATCACTCCATTTTCTGTGTGCCATGAGGTCAGGAGCGGAGGTGGCTCCGCTGCTGGGATGGAAGGCAACGCCCGGTGGGTGGGAGCGCTCCGCTGGACCCGTCTGCGGCGTCTTCACCTGATCCCATCCTCTCCCACCCCAGCTGGGGCGCAGAGCAACTGGCCCGAGGGGATGCGGGAGGGCGGTGGGGAGAGGGCTGCCTTCAGCTGCCTGTGCATATTGGGGGCGAAAAAACCCAGTTACAAACAGGACACTAATATGGCCCTCTCTGTGGAGAGATCTTAGCTAAGAGTACATACGTTCAAAGGCTGTGGCCAAAGGGTAAATTATCTCTGGGCCAATTGTTTTATACAGTGAGTAATACACATTTCTAACGCTGCTGTGTATTTTTCGCCATGGCCCTTTGGATAGCGTGCTACAATCTGAAGGAAATTCTAAAGCACTGTAAAAATTCTAAATCACTTCACATCTTCTCCAAAATGTCACAAAAAGATGGAATTTTTCAACCCATCAACCCAAAAATCAAAAATATTTATAAAAGTGTTCTTCAAAGAATTTCATTTAACCACCTGACTTTGGCAGTGTAAAATGCACTGTATGGTGTATGCAATAGGAACAAAACCATACAAATTAGCTGGTGGCTATTTTGTTAACGTGGGTTTTTTTCTATCTCAAAGGATGCTTCCGTGAATTCGTAGCAGGCTAATGAGATGCATCCATGGATACTACTGCTTGTCATCTGTGCTAAATCACTGGGCTGTTTAAGAACATGGGTCCTGTGGGAAAAAAAAGCTAAGTGCAAGCTAGTTCAGGTGAACCTTGGCAGAGACATTTGAAGTTGCCAGAGAACTAAGATCATGCCTGTGGCAACTTCAAATGGCAAGAAGAAAAGTGAAATTTTTTTTTCTATAGCATGCTCTCAGAATATTCTCACGTTTTCTGTAGCATGCAAAGCCACCTTTTCTACTGTGCTGATTTAGATTGTGCCCATGTCTCAATTTTCAATAGATTCAGACTGTGTCACATTTTTCACATTGGTACGTTGTAATAAAAGACTTTCAGAGTCCTGCAAGCTTTAGATAAAAGGTATTTTCATTAATAAATTCTCACATACAAGTTAGGAAAATAGTGATCTTGTGTAAGATCAGTCTTTGAGCACGTCATCTCTGTTCCACTATAATTAGATGAATGTGATGGGGGATTTTTTCCTTCTTCTTCTAGTGATCCATTCCTTCACATGGGTGAAATTGTACTGGTTTAAATGGGCATAGACAAACAGAACTTATTCTTCAGTTGAAAGTAATTCTACTGATATAAACATTTCCATGCCATTAGGTAGTAGAAATTTTCCCTAAGCTTTCTACTGCATGAAGCGTTCCAGCATAGTCAAAGCAGAGAAACCTTTGAGGTCAGGCAAAGCGAAGAACTGCATCTGAGCGGCGGCCTCTTCTGCTTCGTGCCCCCGGCTCTCCGTGCCGAGGGCTTTACCTGGGGTGTTACAATGCGTGGTCATCTTGTCTGGTGACCTGTTAATAACCAGGCTAATTCCAGCACGGTTAGCTAATACCTAGGTGACGGTCAGCTGCAAGGCAGGGTGATGCTGATAACCCGCTCCTCGGGTTTGGTTTGCACCTCGGGTTTTGTTCAGGGGGGCACAAAGGCAAGTGGCTGGTGTTCCGCTTGCTAGACCATGACTGGGAACAGCAAATGCTTACTTTATGTGCAGCTGGCCTGGATATCCCAAGTTTTTGGGTGCAAACGCGATTAGCTTGAGTATCTCGAGGTTCAGTTAAGAAAAGTGCTGGACCCAAACGGCAGTTAAAATCCGTCTGTGCTGTAGTAGAGGTGACTTGGCCGGCGGCATTTCGCAGCCAGAGTAAGAACTGCCTCTGGAGTAGAGCTATTGCCCAGACACTCCTCGCGCTCGGTCCTCGGCAATTCCCAGGTGCTAAGGTGTTATCTCTGGTCTGTAAAGTTTAAGCAGCCTGACACCCACCTCCTCGGTCTTGCTTTTCTTGCTCTGTCATACTGAGTTGAGTGCTCATCAAGATGAGAAGTTTTGGAAACCCGGAGCCAGCCCACCCACCCTCCCCCGCACCCACCCT
>VUYV01000059.1:315120-337959 GCA_008711295.1 Anarhynchus alexandrinus | reverse complement strand
TCTCCCACCCACTCCTCCTTATCTACTTCAGTTGATTCTCAGAGAATGATTCAAAGCATACTTGTACTTAAGATGTTGATGGTAAAAAAATACCTTTCTATCGAAAGGGAAAATGGGTGTGAAGGGAGAAGTTAGTGAAGTTGTTAGAATTATAATTGAGTTGTATCTTTGTGTTGTATCTGTGCATACGCGTGTGTGCATAGTGCTGCCCAGAGCTGAGACTACAACTGCCTGATTTCATTGTGGTGAATCAAAATAAGTAAGCACGAATAATAAGGAGGTTGCATAAAGCATTTTAGGGTAAAGTTTCCACATTCTATCCTTGTCTAATGATTTCAGTTTACAGGAGGATCAAAGGTCAGAGCCTAAAAGATGGAAGATGAGCTCAGCAGAAGTTGCTCAAGATTTCCGATGAAGAGCATACCCAACCACGGAGCAGACAGCACCGCTCTGCTGCACTGAGGGGCTACAGCTAAACAGCAGATGCTGCAGAGGTTGCAAAACAAGTGGCACAATCCTTTTATATTTAAAACTCTCTTGAAATGAGGATTCTGCTTTTTCTAGGCAGGCAAGGCTTTATTTCTTAATGACGGCAAGCAGGTAGAGACAGAAATAAAGCTGTGACTACTTGAGAGAGTCATGTGCAGCAGAGCTTCAATGTGAAGTCTAAACTTGCACGTTTGTCTGAAATCTCCAATGAAGCCAACAGAATTTTATAAAAGGAATGCATTCTTGTTAAATCTGTCTCCTCCCTTGCAACACCTCCGCTCAGCAACATAGCCTGCAGCCTTGACTCGCGTTTTGCATAAGCAAAGACTGAAGATAAGGAGAGAGAAATGATAATAGAAACCTGCAGTTTGCAAATTGCCCTGCCCAGAAAGAATTCCGGACTTTGATTCAATCGCTTTCTCTGGACTATTGCTTTATCCCAGTTCTCTTCGAGTGCTTTTCACTGTCTGCCCCATCGCTTCGGGTTGTTGCTTTTCTCTGTCATATACCAGATTGAATCTGGCGAATTAGGTTTTTCAGTTATTTTTGTGCAACATTTTAAAGCTGCGAGTCCTGGATCGTGTCTCCTTTTTCTCATTCTCCCCTTGTGCTGGGTTTTCTTTCTTATATCTCCTTTTATAAGTTCTGACTCATTTCACTCTCTTTGTGTGCTCTCATTTGGCATCTCCGGCGATGTCTGCCTGCCAATTCCCTGCAATCCCCATGTCGTCTTCTGCTCTCAGTATGTTTCTTGGCCGCCTGCCAGTTCTCAGACTTTAAACTGCAGTATTTCTAGGATCTGCTCTCTTGAGATTTTTTTCCTTTTTTATTTCCTCTCCCTTTTTAATATTTCTAATCATTTCTCCTTTGGCCCTGCGTTGAACTCTCTCCAGGCACAAGGAAAATAAGAATGTTCTTTTGCAACCTGACTTGGAGCATATGAACTCAGAAGGGTGGTGCAGAGATGTGTTTAGATATGCTCCTGGAGGCTTCATTCACAGTGCGAGGGTCTCTCCGCTGCCTCTTTGAAGAGCTAGGACTGCAGATAACCCCAAATTCAAGGTTTTAATATGCTCCAATGATCTATTATTGCTAAACACTTCCATTTGTTGACAAACTTGAGGAAGGCAAGAGATGATAGGCAGCATTATTCTGGCACTTTTGTTTTGTTCATCCTATTTGCTATAAAGGGCGTTTCCCGCAAACAGTCCTGTACCACGGAATGAGGGAAGCTCGCTCTTTTACAGGGGAGAAGGAATTCTGGGATTTTTTTCTATGCCAACACTTTGATAAGTACTGCAAATTCGAAACAAGTATGTCAATTAACATGTTCACATCTGTACCTTTTTACTAATGGCTCTTTTATTCTCTTTACAAACCCATTTCTAAGCCTTCCTTTAAGCTCACTGCTGTTTTGAAATTCTGTTGCTGTTTTTGTGCTTCCAGTTCGTATCGAATGGCTGTTTTGCCTGCTTTTTTATATAACAAAAAAGGTGTATGTTGATAACATATAAACCAAATTTGCATATTTTAATGTTAAATGGTCACGGTCACTCTTTCATACTTTTCTTTTCCTTTGCCTTTCTTTTATCTCTGTGGGAAACAGGGGCACAGAAAGAGATTACGACTGTGGAGCTAGAAATACATATGAGCTTGCAGAAAAACTCGCTGGTCTATACGTGAACTGCTCCAATCTGCAGGAGAAGTCTATATCAGACTTGGTATCTGGATGAACATTTGTTGTAGGCTTGGCTTTTAACCTGCAATATGAAGGCAGTAATTTTTCATGTCATATTTGCCAATTATAACTAGCATAATAATCCCATACTGACATGTACAAATAGAGAGGGAAACTGTCGTCTCATCCTTAGGCTAGAATATTGTGTTGCTCATTAATCTATTTATACATTTGTATAAATAGGCCATATGGACATTCATTAATGAATGTTCTTTGCAAAGTTAACCTCTTCTTTCTCCATGTAATAAGTCAGTCTTGACTTCTGCAAAGTATTTGCATAATTGGAATAAACTTACGTGCTGGACTGAAAAACTGTTTAAGTCAATGAGAAGCTGTAAGTCTTTCCACTAAGTTGAACTAAGTTGTATTTATATACAATATAGATATATTTATAATCAGATCTTTCTGCTTATGGGATTTTTGCATAATAATTTTGATCATATCGATCACTCATGATATATAATTGATTGCTTAAGTCAGACACTACTATTTTTTTTACTTGATTAGATATTTATAACCTCTTTTGTAGTAATGTTACCCTCACCAAATCGCCTGGGTAAGGATGTCTACGTGCATACACACACACACGTGCGTGTGTATGTATTTACAAACACAAATCCATTGTGGTACATGGTTTCTGTGTAGGCAGAAGAATACAACGTACAGCCATTGCTCACGGAGCTGCTGTTTGTGGAGCGGGCAGGAGCCTGGTGGTGACCTGTTCCTCCCATAGCTAACGCACACTGCGTTTCAAACCACCCCGCAGCAGTTCTGGCAGGAACAGACATCCTTCGTGCGGCAGCACCGTCCTTCGCTGAGCCCAAACCTGACCAAGGGGTCAAGTTCGTGCTGGGCAAGTGACGGCCGGGTAAGCCCTGCCCAGAGCAGCAGCCCACGGCGCTGGCCGAGTCGCCGGCTTCCCCGAGCCCCTGCGGCACCCTGCGTGTGCGGTGTGCCATGAGCCACGCGGGCTGAGCAACGCTTCCCGGCTAACGCCAGCCAGGAGGTTTATTTATCTTTGCCTTAGGGTTGGTATAAACTAGAACTACAGTGATAAACTGGGCGGATTTCTCTGTTACAGACTCTTGAATACTCTCTTTATGATTGAGTGGTTTTATAAATAACTGTTTTCTGTTTACTCTCATGAGTTGCAACTGACAGCAGTGGGACTCTTGTTAAAGTATGTTATGTTTCTTATTAATGCCAGATGTGTTCATCACAGCTAAAATACTGCAGTGAATACCAAAGGAATTATGCCTTAAGTGGAGTCTGAAATGTAAATCTCGGGGTACTGTTCTCCAGTGATTCATGTAAACTGTCTTTCATTTGTTTGCTCCTTAAATTCTTGTATTGAAGATACCCTAATCTGTAAGTATAACTGTCGCTTAACAATGCTTATATGTAAAGCACTCTGCTAAGGATCACTGCTCTTCGCAGCAGCCATAGTAAACGGAGCAAACAGAAAGGGCCTGGACCCAAACACTGAATTTTGCTGAAGGAGGAATCTGAAGGTGCAATAGATTTTGTATGAGGGTTTGCCTGCGTGCACTTTTCAAGAAGAGTCAGAAACGGCCCCAGAACATGTAGTGAATGGTTGACAGTTGCTGCGATATGCAAAGTGCAGATCAGAAAAGAGACAGTTCCTTCATGTCTGCTCAGTGGTAGGCATTAACCCCGAGACTATCGGGCAGGAATGCACGGTGGACGGCTGTAACAGATAAGGACAGTGTGCGGTGGAGGCATCGCAGGAGCCGAAGGCAGTGTGAGAAGAAACAGCGTCTGGAGCTCAGGGTCAGTTGATATGTTTGCCAATAGTACGTGCTGCTCATTGGATCTGTTTGAGCTAGTTTATCTCTTACAAACCAATTTTTTGCAAGTGATTTAATTGGGATGAATGCTTGTAACCACATATCAATCACTGTTTAAAGGGTTGTTTGCATTTTTCTCCCTCAAATATCTAGCATTAATTCTGGAGTAATAGGATTGGCAAGCTAACATGTATATATTATTCCAATCTGTAAATAAAAATAACTATGAGTTAATGTCCAACAGCGAATATCACACTAGATGTTTTAGCTGCAGCTCTGTGTTATGTGGGCAGAATTTAAATGGGATTGGGTCAGCAGTAATTTAGCCTGATTAAGAATGTGGTTTTTGGACTCTTTGATGGAGTCTTATTGCTGAGCTGTATGCAGATATGAAAAGAGCAGAGTCAGGGAACTTGTGTGGATGTAAAGAAGAACAAAACGTAATCCATAACTGTTTTCTTTAAGCATCTGCTTCTTCTTTTATATGTGTAAGGGAAAGGGACAGGTAAGGAAATATAAATGCACGATTGTGTGATCTGTGAATTAATTGCATTGACAGATGTATAACCTTACCCTATGGAAAGAAGTGAAGAGAAATGTGTACTGGATAAGTTGCTATTTGGACAAATTTCATTATACTGTGCGTTAATTTTTTTAGGAGAGGATTTTCTCAAAACCTCAGATTGCTGGCTTAGCTTCATTCTCAGGCAGGGATACAAATCTTGCCACTCACCTAATGAGAACAAAGTTAGGCTAATGGAGACAATTTTAGAAAGTCCTGGACCTAATTTTGCATAACACAAAAGAGTACAAGTCGTGTTCCTGTCATAAAAGTAGTTGTGGAGGTAATTTTGCCGACAGTGGAATGCACCATATCCTGGCACTTCGCCTGCGCTGCCGAGTGGCACCAGAGGCAGGTTTGGCTGGGCGCTCTCTTCTCGTCTGTTCCTCATTTGCTGTAAAACAGGGGCGCTCCCAGCGTCCCTCCAGCCCAGCCCGGAGAGGTGGCACAGGCGGTCGGCCCTGGTACGGAAACCCGTCTCTGGGGAAGCCTGGCAGGAGGGTGACCTTGGCTCAGGCTCAGTCTCTTCCAGCTTTACACGAGACTGTAATACTTGGGAGCTGTGACTCAGGAAGATGGGGATTATGCTTCTCTAACAAACTGCCAAAGAAAAGCAACACGTTTCTCTCAAGTTTTCCTGTACCTTTAATCTTTTACGTTATCATCTGTCTGCGGGTGAGATCAGTCAGTTGTGGAAAAAACTCTGTGAATTCAACTTAGGCAGTTTTTGGAAGGAGATGAAAAATGTTATTAGAAATGAGCCTTAAGTTTCAAGGGAGGCTTGGGGAGAAAGGTTCATCCGTTTGTAATCCAGTAGTTTAACCAGGGTAACTTTTTTGCTGAATTTTATCTCCTCAAAGCCAGGGAAATCTAGCTTTCTCTTCTTCGCTTGCTTTTCACGTTTCCACTGCTGCCAAGCTCTTTTTTTGGACTAAAATAAGGTGAGCAACGAGTGAATCTATTTCTTCTGTTGCTACTAGGTGAAGCAGTAGCTAAGGTGAACACTTTCACACTTTGTCCACCTTCAGCGTTTTAGTCATACTGCATTTTCCGCGGGAGGCTTGTAAAGGTTAGTTGGAAACAAGCTTATCACTCTAGGAATGTAAGTCATGAACTTCTTTAGCTCTTTATCGAACATAAGAATTTGCATGCAGAAGAAACAAAGGATTAACGGGCTTTGGATTTTTATGTCACAGATGCTCTGATGTCTGTTACTGTAGCGTACAGCACAACGGCCCCTTGAGCAGCCAGCTGCCTGTGAGCCTACAATTCCTCCGTACACAAAACGAAACTGGAGCTGTGTATGGCGCGGCAGTAACGAGCTGGGTGCTGACGAGGGACGGGGGCTGCCGGCTGGGGCTGGCGGAGTGAGAGTGTCCTGCAGCAAAGGAGAGAATCTTCTGCCTTTCTCCATTCTAGCAGGGAAAGGGCAACACTGAAACCATTCTCTGAAGCTACTCCGGTGTGATTTCAGATGTAGCTTCATGAGCCTTGCTGCCCCTGCTAATGTTTCCAGGAGGTGAAGGAGATACCGGGTGTATTACCCTGTGCTCAGCTCCTGCTGTCCATCCAGGAGTTTACAGAACAACCCAGCTCTCTGCGGAGCAGAGGTGGGGTATGGCTTGCTGTGTCTCCCCAGTGAAAAGTACTGTTGGCTGTGTTCAGTGACATCTTTGCTTGGAGACTGGTGAGCCATCAGCCACCAGCAGAACGCAGGTAAGAGGACGTTCATATCTTAATGGTTCCTGGAGAAAAGTCCAGTATTCTAGCTCAGGTCCTGGATGGGACTTACTCTGAACACAACTTAGATTTGACTGATGCCTGAACAGCACCTCTTGTAGACTGGGGACAACACTGCGTGGCCGCGGGACCAGCGTGAGGTGCACCTTCCATGCAATGGAGGAGCCGCATGGCAGCTGCGCTGGGGAGGGGATGGACCACAACGAGCTCCTTGTAACGGCTGCCCTGCCCGAGTGCAGTGCTGCAGCGAGGCATGGCAGAAGGCAAATGAAGAAGCCTGACAGAAACTTTCTCTTAAACCATGGAAATCAAAACAGAGACCTTATTCATTAAAATTATTAAGTCATGTATTCATTTTCACTGACTGAGTTTTTGGCCTGTGAATGCAGAATTTGGAACTGCCTGTTCTTCACTTGTTTTTCTATGTCTTGGACATTCTCACTCCAGTCATGTTTTGCTCCATGTACATCCTTTTCCCCGTTAGAACACAGTGTCTGCTGAGCAGTGGCTTTATAAAAGAAATTAATCTCTAAGGCAGGACACTTCTGCTTTTTGTCTTACCTTCAATAGGTGTTGAAAAGTATGAAATAATTCCGATATTTTTTAAGAATCATAGCACCTATCCCTACTTTACATGTGTATTTGTTTCTTTTTAAAAGGACTCCTTTACTAATTTTACTCTTTATTAAGTGAACGCTCTTTAATAGTGGTTATCACAAATGCACTTTTAAATCTATTCTGTTCCATTCTGCTTTTTCAGAACAGTTTTTTCCCTTCTCCTTCTCCAAAGAAGACAAGAATGGACAAAATGTGAAGCATGTGTAAGTGAAATGATGGTGTACAGCCTGGTGGAGAAAGTGGATCTTTATTAAAAAAAAACAAAAAGTCTTGAAATCTTTCTCTTAATAGATTGAGAAGTTGCCTGCTCCTTTGCTTCTTAATGTGGGTCTATTGTAACTACCAGCTCAGCTGCCTCTGTTTAGCTTTGTGAAGAGCTTTTCATACTGTATTTCTGAAATACAGAACCAAAACCACGCTGAGCTTTTCTTTTGCCCCAACAAGAGCTTTTATGTGTGGGCAGTGGCTGCTTTCCATTCGCTATCTGATTCTTTAGTCCTGGGCAAAGCTCTGGATGCTTTAGAAGTAGACAGTCCGACCATCCTGGCATCACCTCTGGTTACCAGGAGCTCCTGGAAGGAGCAACCCATTTTTGGACTCATTATTTGCCTGTGCTCCCTTTGCTTAAATGAGGGAAATATCTGTTCCCTTTGGGAGGGACAGGGACAATGGAAAATGGTGCCCTTCTTGATAAAGAGATCTCAGACTCTTTGTCAGTGACAAGTCAGCTGTGAGCCTTCGTATTTCCCCAAACAAACACGTACTGTACATGTATGCTGATAGTCTGTTAAGTATCCTTGACCTCGGCTGCTCTATCCGGCCGGTTTGGAAGTACACAAGGCATGCAGGGTTCTCTTCCGGCAGGTACTAGTGAGGAGGGGTTGAGAAAAATAATCTATGACAGAGTGATTTCTAAGCTTACTAATTTTTTAAGAAAAATATATGTGACTATGTGACTACATACAGGTACTAATGAAAATAAACAGCCTAAAAGAAGAACTTGTTTTAACTTTAACTTGCAAAGCAATGTGCTTGGCATTGTTTTGTACCTCTCTTAACTGTCTGAGTAAAGAAATCAAAAGCCGAATGGGCGAAAAGCCAGCGCTGCCCTTTCAGCTCTGTTTCCCCTCGGTACTGCGCCGTGTCATTCCACAGGGCACTTCTCCCAGGCTTTTACAGCGCTGCCAGGAGCCTCTCCAGTGCTTTCTGCACCGCTTGCTTCCAGCTTCTCCAGCAGTCCCATGCTTGGTAAGCGGGATGTGGCCATTTGGGCTGCCCTGCCAGCCTGGGTGCATTTCTGTGAGTGTCAGGAGCGGTGCGGTGATGCCTCTCCTCGGCCCTCCTCCTCTCTGCGTCCCTGTCTGAGCCCGGGGCCCTGTTAGTTTGGAGCAGAAGGAGCTTCGTGTGAAAGCAAGTGTGGGAAAGCAGGCAGCTCTGGATGCATTTGGTGATTGGGGACAGAAGGAAAATAGATCACTGGGGAAAAAAATATGTGTATATAAACATATATATTTCATAATGTGTCTAAAATGCCCAAATAATTCATTAATGGAAGTACGTAGAATAAAAGCAGTGTTTAAATATCCATCCCCAAATAATGCATCCCTCTTTCCTGTTTCTGGGATGAACACCAGTGCATGGCGCCCTCGGTGCGGACTGTGGCCATGTTTCCGTTCCGCTGATAGAACAGGGCGGGGGATTTACCACCTCGCTTGGCTCCCGCTGGCCTCTCCTGGGCGTGCTGAGGGCTGCCAACAGCATCTCGAGGCGTGTGTTATCACATGAATGAGATTCCCATTACAAGGATGCAGCCAAAGGCTCACAGTTTAAGAACTGAATATTTTTAATGGATTAAGGCCATACTTTTATTGTGCTTTCCTCCAAGGAAAAAAAGAACTAGAATTGTACTTTATGAAACAAAGGTGAGTGACAAGATTTTAGATCGTTTGGGCTGATCTTTTGAACCAGACATCATCTCCTGTAAGGAGCAGAGTAGCTGCAATCTGTTGCTCTAATTTTTTGAAGACTGCAATTAATTGAAACATGGTGGAACAAAAGTATTCATATGGGGTTTATAAAAGCAAGGTCTTGCAGGATTAAGTTGCATGAAACTAGAACGCAGGATTGTCCTTATTGGTACCTTTTCCCTTTCCATATGAATTTCCTATTTGTATAGAACTTCACGTAACAAATGCAGATTTTTAAACTGAAGATTGGATTACCCTGCTGTGTTTGAGCTGTGCATGTGGTGACATAAAATAGCGGAGAACTGAGAAACCCTATTTTTAATTATTTTTTTCCCCACAAAACTATTTGGATCAAAATATAAACAGTGTATATAATGCCAAATATATTTGTACTTAAAATCCCTTCAGGTGCAATAATGCAAACAGTTTATTAAAACATGTATGGAATGTTGTTAAAATACTGTTTTCTTTGTGAAATCGTAACCATGAATTGACTCAGTTGGGTAATTAAGAATCAGAATTTGACTGTGCAAAGGGCAAAGAAAGGTTTCTAATTATATTGTAATTTAACTAAATCTTTCACTCAAAGTAGGACTGAGAAATGTTATTGTTAGACTTAAATTTTAGAGCAGACCTCTTTTGTTGTAGTACAATGTACTTGTAATAAATCTCCTGTGTTTCGAAGATCAGCTTTCAAAACTTTGGTGTCACAGAAGCCTGCTCTTTAGATGACTTTTCCCCTGTTGGAAGGGTCTCAGTTGTTGCAGGTTTAGTTTTGGATGGCTAGTTACAGTTAAGTGGTTTAGTCCAAGAATATTAGTGTGGTTTTTATCAATGTGATTGGACTGTTCTGTTAATGGTTTACTTAAAACAAAGATATATTTTTGCTGTGGAGTTTGCTGGCCAGTCATAACTATCTGGAGTATTTCAAGTATTTCTAGGTTTTCACTCGCAAGGATAAGACCATCTGCAGCTGGCTGTCCTTCCGAAGGTCTCTTACTTCTGGCTTAAATATTTCTCTTGGAATTCTCAGGAGGTTTGGGAATGGCTTTTTAAACTTTAAATTACTGATCAGTTGTAGCTTGACACCCCGCAGGCTCTTCCGACTGATACCGTGCAAAAAGACTCCACTGCAAACCCTACTGAAACGCGTGCAGAGGCTCCCGATGCCTTGGCTGAACTGCCGTCTGAGTGACCCCCCGTAGCTCACGGATGGCAGAAACCAATTTATTTCAAACTCCTCGCAAAAGATTTCGCTTATCATTCCCAACGTGGCCAAGTTAGGAAGGGCCAGCTAGACTTGTTCCCTGTACGCTGCCATGGACTATTGATGAGGCTATCGTGAACACGGCTGACGTCTGCCAAAGGTCTCTCAGAGAGCGCGGCTGGATTCTGCCCTCGGTGGGGGCCGGGCGCCTGCCGCTGGCGACTGGAGCGTACGTGGTACGGGGCAGTGGTTAATAACCTACCCGGCAGTGATTACTATCGTGTCGCTGGTCAAATGTTTCTGCCTCGTCTTCAGATAGGGTCTGAGTATTGCCAGTTCTTGGGATGTTTTGGTGGAGGGGTTAGAGTGATGCAGAAGATGGCTATTTCAGAATGGGTTTCCTCATAGTCTCAGGTGCTGCAGTGAATGTTATAAGGTTAAACATCAACAGCAAAGAAAAGAGAATCAGGGGAGGATCATGTGTCTGTTTCGTTAAGGCATGTGCATGTCTTCATGTTCTGCAGCAAACTTTCATACATTTATTTAGTTTTTTAATTTGTTCTACAGATCGTTAGTTCCTCTAAGAAGTTATTTATTTTTATCCCACTAAAAATGAAGTAAAAAAAAAAGCTGTGATGCTGTTTATAGTGGATGATAGTTGATTTGCACTTTGCTGTTTCTCTAGATGACCTAAATTCAGTGTTGAAGCTACTGCAGGACTCCCCTCCGCATCCTAATTGTACATGGTGAACTATAATTTTTATTGTATCCCCATTGGATGCACTTAAATCTGTTTGAACCTGGCATGTATAAATTGAGCTTAAAAATTAATTCTAAATCAGTGAACTCATTTAGGAGTATTTACAAAGGAGTTTGGACAGCTTAACTGAATGGATCATAAAGAATTATTAGTTACACAACTGGAGAGGTGTGGATTGTGCCATGGCTCAGACTGTAATGTAAAGACCAAATTCCTTTCCTGTGAGCTTTACTGAACGGTTGTTGCCAGGCCACGAGAGTCCATAAAGGCACACGCAGACTAGCGTAGAGTGAAATCCATAGAAAGTATTTGGACAGAGAAATATCTTGCTTGACAAAAATGAACATTTTCCGCCATTCAGCACATGAGAGTTCACCACTTGCAAGCATTTGTATCTGGTATTTAACATCCCCAAACTAGGTCTTAAAAACAATTGCTCCTATCAAAAAGCCTACATAACTCAAAGTGAGATGACTAAGATAATTTATTTGGTTGTTTTGCTACTTAAAGGATTGATTAATTGTGATGCAGAGCAAGTAAGGATCACGCTAGGTAAACTGGCTTGTAACACATGTTCTTCTGTTTTCTCTTCCAGAGAGAAACATGTTCTCTGTTTCCTTCTAGCTTCTGCCTTTTATCACTGAAAAAAACAAGACCACAAACCGCATCCTCACATTGCCTAGGAATGTTATCCATTGCTTCAGAACCTCCTGTTCAGCCAGTGAACACACTGACACTGCGGTGGGGTAGTTCGAAATGTTGGTCTGACAAGTGCCGGCGTAATTCAGTACTGTAGGACAGAGGATGCCAGCAATTTAGTATCTCTTCTCTTATTTGTCCAATTTTTTAAAAGAGAAAGAACATGCAGAAACAAGAAGAACAGGAAGCACTTACAGTATCACAGACAAACTGCTGCTTGCAGTTCTCTTTTTAGGTTTTCCAAGTAATGACACAAAGGTTAAAATTTTTTCCTCTTGCTTTCAGACTGCATTTTAAAATATTTTCAGCCACTTTATCTTTCATCTCCTGAGAAACTTTGAATAAAACTGTAAATGAAACATAAGCACTTTGACACCACACCTCAATCCAGACGTGTATTTAACAGCATAGAGTTTGCTAGGAAGGAGCCAGGCAAAATTTTCTGAGACCTGTGAAGAAACATTCCTGCCATATGTGTGTGTACCTTAATCCGCTCTTACCTTTTTTTCTTCTAAACCCTGGAGGAGCATAATACAACATAAAAAAACTCCGTACAAAATATCAACCTGTAAAACTAAAAATTGAAAGCACAGTAAGACCACGTACAAATATGAGCAGTGTTGTAACAGGAACCACAATCCACAGAGCTCCACAGAGCATCGTCACCTATGCTGTAAAACCACCGAGAAGCCTCAGCCCGTGTACTGGCTCAAATTACTTTTTCCAGCTCCCTCGAGCTGTCTGAAAACCAACGCTGCTCGGAGTTGCTGCTCAGCTGGATGGATCATGAAAACGTCCGAGGTGGTGTCCCAGCACGTTCAGGGCAGCTCCAGTTCTGTTTCCACAGCCATCAAGCGAGTGCCGTGTTCGCTTCCAGTTTCAGGTACTTGTAAGGCATTTACAAAGTCAGTGGAACTCAGCTGAGTCAGTCCCTGTCCTTTGAGAAAGGCTCTCGCCTGTTCCAGCTCTTCCCAACTAGGGAAAGTATGTGGGCTTGCCGCTGCCCGAGCCGCCTGCTCTTTGTTAGGCCCACGCTTCCGCGCGCTGGCCAGCCGACCTGTGCGATAAATGAGTTCGCCTGACTCTCACGCTAAGTTTTCTCAGAGTAACTTGAAAAGTATTTGGACTCTTTAGTAACATTTATAAAACAGCTTCTGCTCCACGGCAGCTATGCTGGGCAAGGTTTCTGCTTATTTTGGGTCCAGTATTGCCTCTCTGGAAGAATGCCTTTTTCATGGTCTTGATCACCTTCAGTTTGATTTAAGGGATAAAATGAGTCTGTGACTAATTTTGAAACCAACTGAGAAGCTATCAAAATGTTTTGTCTATGGGGACTTGTTTCACTGATAAAATTAATAATCTTGGCCAAATCCACTGCTTAGGCAGAGTGCACACTAGCTGTTCTCCTTCAGACAGGGGCCTTTGGAAAACGGTACTTCGTCTATCCACTTCTGGGCTTTTCCTTCCTTTTGAATCCAGAGTTCTTCTCTTTTGGAATTCTGTTCTGTTCTTGGCTCATTAAGTGTCTCTGCCCCCACCTTCTCTCTCTCTTTTTAGCCTTGTTGGAAGTGTTGTATGCATTCTCAGACTTCTCACTCTGCTTCTAACTTGATGTTGTTTCAACTGAAGGTCTTTCTTTTCTTTCCTGCAATATTCTGTTTTACATACCCCCTCTCCTCTTTGTCTTCCATGACTGCACCTACCAGTTCTAGAGTGTCAGTTGCCAGAACTGCCATCTACAAACCACGCAATACATGTGCTTCGTAAATTGTGCTTCTGTAACACTTTGTGGAGCTGAGACCTGTGCAAGCACATCACCGTCTCCGTCTGGTGAGACATCCACCCGTGCTTTGCTGCTGCAGGAGGACGTACGTCCTGGTACCTGTTACAACGGGAGATGTAGTGCTAGCGAAGCTGTGGGTGAACACAAGCCCAGATTGCCTGCTATTGCTGTTACTAATCTGCACTAGCACAGGGGAAGGGAAGGAGATCTGAAAGGACAGCTGGAGATCCCCTTTGTATCGGAGCGACACTAAGCTATAGAAAGCTCTGGTGTTGCCAGTTTCATATTTCTTACTGCAGCAGTGATGTAGCAGCAGTGGGGCTGAAGTGTATGACTCCCTGACCAATCCTTCTTTATATAATGACTCCTGGCCGGTCATGGGCATGTCCCGGGTGTCTCATGACGTGACAGTAAGCTGGGGAGAACGGTCCTTACCCGCAGAGCAAAGTGCAAGGACAGCACTCAAGCTGGCCAGGTAGTAAGAAAGGGCTTTAAGAGATGCATGAGTTGCTTAGTTGATGCTTGTGCTTTCAACATAGAAGTGCTACATCTAAGTGCTGAGATGTGCTTTGGGGTTTTGTGTACTTGTTTTATATATACATATATAGACAGATATACATACACATAAAAATATGTATAATTTAAGCATGAGAATTATTTTGGTAGAGCTATACAGGTTCTTGTGCATTGTGTATTTAATTGTGTTCACTATTAATAGTCTTTTAGTTAACAAAGTCATTTGAGAGATGTGAATGATGAATATTATTTCAGAATATTGTCTGAAGAAGAAAGATAATCAGTTCTGAAAATGGTGGTGTAGGGGATGAGAAAAAGGAAGGTTCAGGCTGGGATGTGTCTCTTCATTCTTAAGGATCTTTGGAGAAGCAGAGACATAAATGAACTTTGAAGCTCTCTGTGGTAGATTAGGAGATAAGTCACAGTTGAGGTGAAGGATGAAAAAAGGACTTAGATAATACGATGGAAAGTATTCCCAAATGAGAAGAACACATAAGTGACTGCTAGAAAATAAAAGCATGATCTGACTGGAAAGGAGACCACTTTAGAAAACTTGAGCTTAGAGAAACCATATAGCTGAATTTTGGCACACACAACAACAGACTAAATCCCACTAATTAAAATATATTTGAGCTAATTAGTGGGTTCAGAGTTGAATTAGGAACACTTCTAATAGCTTGAAGAGTAAAGATAATAAAAGAAGTGCCAATTTTTCAAAATGTTTAGGAAAGGAACAATCTTACATATACTGCTATTGCCCAGAAAAATTATTGCAGACAGACTCTTTGCGCATTATTTGGACAATATATTGTGCACAGTACACTGCCATGTAGAAGGACTCGTGAAGTGTGGGAACGGCCTCTTACTGAGTAGATCAGGGAATTCTATCAAACTCACGGTTATTCAGATCCAATTAGTCCTATTGCAGCCAAAATCATGGTCCTGTTGAAGTTAATAATAAAACTCCCACAGCCTTTCGCAGAAGGAGGATCTCACCCGTTATGCGTGCGTTGATGCATAGTTTCCACTGAAGGAACTTCAGCCAAGAAGCTAAGTCAAGCATGGAATCTGAATGTAGAGAGTACAAATGGGAAACTTGGATTTAAGGAGGAAAGGCACACTTCAGAGTTTCAGCTCATTGGAGAAAAACAGATACACGCTTCCATGCCTCACACTCCAGATTTCCTCATTTTCTGATTTTGTTGCTATGGCATTCACAAAATTCCAGCATTTTAATGCAGCAAAGGGGAAATCTGGTGCATAACTATGGGTTAATCAGTTGTCCAGTTGTTTGAAACGAAACCAGGTTCAGCGTTTCTGAAAATCAGCCCAATTTAGGTAAGCCATTAAATAGGGTTTAGGTATCTAATCTAACCTGAGAGATTTAGGTTTGAAAATCTCAAGCTCCATTTACAACAGCAGCCCCGCCTGTAGAGACCGCAGCACCCAGTCCAGAGTGGTCCTGTGGAGTCAGCGGGTACAGGTTCAGCAGTCACCAGCGGGCAAGTGGAACCGCGTCGTGTTGAAACCGCAGGGCGGGCCGGCCACGGCCAGCGACACGGCGCAGGCTGGACGGGCACAGCCTGAGAGGGGCTGCAGAGGAGGTGACGCTCCGGCTCCGACTGCAAAGAATGACAGTGGTGAATCAAACCCATAAATTATTAGCTATCCTTAAGGAAGCAGATCAAAACCATAGCGGTTCTCCAATTACTATTTTTTTTTATTTCTGTATGAGCAGAATTTTAATTCCTTAAGTGCCTTCCCCCCAACCCCCAAACTTAAAGAATAAGAAGCAGCTCTTTGGAGACGTACCCACAGTAATGATCCTCTCTTCCTCCTGTCACCGGTTCAGGCGTTTTCTGTGCAACATGCAGACAAAGAAAGAATAAAGGAAGAGCAGACATAGAAAATAGCATCCTTTAGCTGCAAAGACGTGCTTTTGCAGGCTCCCAAGCTTGCTTTAGTTTCTAATAGCAACCACAAAATGTCCTCAGCCGTGGCAAGCAACGCTTCAATCCTTTTGTTAGGAAATGTTTGAAGTACCATATCTTCCTGCTAAACTGTTTAAATAGCAACACCTTATGAACCATGGTAATCGGTTAAAAGAGTTTATATCTACATTTTTCAGAGACCTTTCCTTAACTGTTCTCCTGTAGGAGGGATGTTCTTAGAATTATTGAGATGGAATTCACTGTCAGAATTTCAAACATGTAAATGGAATCCTAAAAATGGAAAAACAGTGTATATAAATAAGGTGGAGATGAAGTGACCCAGTTTTCAGTTTCACAATTCTCCTTTAAAATTCAGATTCATTACATATTCACTGAACAAAAGTTAGAAATAGATGTAACTTTTGTAAAGTTTGATACCTTTTACAGAAATTACCTACTTTAACAATAGACACACCTAATCCTGCTGGACCTAATTATCTACATTGAAGTCCATGGAAGTTTTACTAGTGAAAGTATTGTAGATATAAACTTTGTTGGAAAATATAACAGCAAAGAAGGACATATAATCAAGCCAGGCAGGAAATGGTTTTCACATCAAAATTTAAAATCCGAGATGCGCACATAGAGAATTTGGTTAAGATATTGAAATACTTCCTGTTGGGAAATTCCCAAGCACCTCTGGAAACGATGGAGTTGCAGGTAGCCACCTTCTCTCGCAATAGGAGATGATCTCTGGACCCACTTCTGATGCGGTAAATGAGGAGGCATCAGAAAAGACTGCTGTTAAAGTATCTGGGTAACAAGTAATATCCACTTCAGTGTTAGTAAACACAGGGTTCTTTTTATGGTCATGTAGACAAGAAACTCGTAACTTCCATTATAAGGATCAAAGAGGCAGCAGCACCTCAAGCATTGAGGTGTTTCTCAGGGTGCTCATTCTCTTTCTCACTCTTTTTCTGCTGTTCTGTTCCAAGCTACAGCCCAGTTTAACAGTGGAAATAGCATCTTTTTTCAACTTCAATACTCCATGAGAATTAACAGGTTCTTTATTACCACAGTGCAATGTGATTTGGTTTTCCCCTAAAACCTTTTAGTTAATGCTGCAAAAGCTTTCTACTGGTGCTGATTATTTTAACTACAGCAAAAACAACGAAGAGGAAACCAGAAATGATTACAGAACCTGTCTTCTGCTCTCATAGATCTGCAGTTAAAATTCAGCTGAGCATTATTCAGAGTAAAATCTCTCACAGTCTTCAGCTGTATGGAAAAGACGGAGAGGGGAGAAGCTAGGAAGGCTCTACCCTTTCTACGCGGCGTGGCTGTGAGCGCATGGCGACTGCCCGTGTTGCTGGAGTAACAAGTGTCCTCTTCAGGAAAATTCTGCCCCTCTCGTTGGCAGAGCTCCGCTGCCGTGCAGTCCTGTCCCTGCCAGAGTGGAGAACACAGTAACAGAAGTATTTCACCAGGGGCCCGGCGCCATCACACTTACATCTCGTCTTTTCTTCACTTTGTGGTGACCTCTGGCACTCCTGTTGTTGTGGCAGGGTTTTTGTGAGACAGTAAGAGTCTTATTCCTTCATGCATGCTAATTATGAGATCGAGACTTGCGCTAATCTTCTGAGAACAGTTGGCTCTTTTTCAGCTGACTGTAAACAGACTGTCCAAAGTCATGGAGAGAGAAGAGTTTAAAAAGAATGTTATTTATATTAATATTTCATAGCTGCCAGTTAATACAGATGGGACACGCAGTCGATTTCCTTGTGGGTTAAACAGCAGCTAGGCACTTCCCTCGGAGCCATTTCGTCCCCTTCACCTCTGCTTGTCGGCACCGACGGGGACAGATGGTGCCGAAAATGCCCACCGCAGGAGGCTGGCTGCCGCGGAAGAGTTGCGGACCTCGCACAGCAGCGAAGCTCATCGGCACAGTTCTGCAGTTTCAGGGCACGGCTAGTTTGGGACCTGGTTTGGGGAAAGGACAGTTTCCAAAGTAATGCACCTCGCAGCACACGCGCGGGAATTCCTTCTGCTGCAGTCAGTGCCACTGCCCAGGTTCTTGCTTCACACCTCCTCACAGCCTGAACTGGCGGGGGATGGGCGGGACTGGTGAAAGCATGGATTAAGCAGCACCGATACAGCAAACAGAATAAGTCAGTTTATTCAAAAACACTGAATTCGAGGGGTTTCCTGGACATCTCTAGGTGTCTGCGAGGTTGAAGAGCGATAGCCCAGCACACACCAGAGAGACAGCCCTCAGCTTGATGGAAGATTTTAAATGTTTTTGAAATGGAACACACAAAGTGTCCAAGTATTTTTCTTCCTCTTCTGTTGTTTGCCAGAAAACAGAGTCCCAACTCAGAGTTTTTACACATCTCCTGTACGTTACTGCATGAACATTTTAATTTGATTTTTACATTAACATCTTACGAAAAGGTATATATTAAAACCTGTAATGTTTCCAAAGCTATGTTTAATCTTACTATTACTTGTTGGCTTGTTACCTTGAGAGAATCTCTCATTTGTAGCTATGTGACAAGATATAATTCTGCTGTACTAAGTTGGAGAGAAGAAAATGGTGTATTTAATATACCTAAAATATGTAGAGTATGATAGTGATTACAGTGCCATCTATTAAAAATTATCCTACAGGACACATACAGTGAGCGCTGCGTTGGGACTGCAAAGCACAGGCACTGAAGTCTCAAATAAAGCCAGAGTCTCACTAATGCTTTCTCTCGTTGATTTCACAGAGAGGAAAGGTACGCTTTTGATTTGGATGTGGGGAAAAGATGAATAATCCTCCATTTTCCTTGGCAGATTTTCAGGGAGTATCCACATTCAGCACTGAAAATATCCGTGCATGTCTTCTAATCTCTACCTGTCTCATCCCGGTTACGACAGGCATCGTCTCCCAGATATCAAGGACTGTCTAGTGGCAAGCAGGTACAGAAATGCTTGCTGGTTCGGTGCAAATGCACAACACTAGCTCTAGGTCTTCTGTACTAGCTAGGAAATGGTGGATTGACTTAAAATTTTCACTAGTAAACATTCAAGGTCGTTAACTGGATTAAGCCGATCGCTGCGAAGGCGTGGCTGAACCTTTCCTGGCAGATTCCTTCCCTCCCCGTCGCTGTACAGTCCCTCAGGTTTTACGCTCGGCAAGCGGCTGTGCTCGCTCTGTAACGGGCCCTACGGAGGGACACGCTCTCCCTGCCCGTGCTTAGTTCATTGCAGGTTTTTTCACTTCTAGGAAAGTACCTCTGTGATTTTGTGCTGAGCCCTTGCTTTGTGCGGGGTGTTAATAACTACGTTTAAATTTCTTTCTTCTCTTAAATTATATAGTTGATTTTACTTTTCTTATGATGGCAATTTTATTGTAAGGGTTTTATTTCTTTTTTACTGTGTATGAAGTCGAACACTGAGGTGGCTGTTCAGAAACAAAAATTATTCTTGTAATTGCATCACAGTTAATAAGTATGTGTAAGAATAATCTTGTAAAAGCTGATTACCTCAGTTATTAATAATTGGGATTTACGAGTTAAGTAATATGCTGCAACTATATCCAATTCCTTGGCAATTTCATGTGGCAAGTTGAGAGATAATTTTAGGAATAATCCTGTGTGTGAATTTTCTTTATAACTAATGCATAAGGCTGTGGAATCCTAAGTGACGACTGAACTAGCATTTTATGCCCGTGTTATGCCTGTGGCTTTCCCTTGTGTGCTTTGGCTGTTTGAAGTCGGCGTGGCAGTTTGAAGTTTTGTCTCATTTGCGAGACAGACAAATTTGTCAATTTTAATTTCATTGTGCTTTGCCTAATGTTATTCTCAGTAAGATTTTTGGTTTTCCTGGATTCTTACGGCAGAAGTTAATACATCTGAAGTTTATGTGCGCGTACATGTGGCCGACAGTTCCTTATGTTTTCTTCTTTATTTTTTTCTGATTGTTTACTACCTACTAAACAGGCTTAGTATAAATAATATTTTTTAATATCTTTAAAAAGAGAATAGAGCACTTTTAATCTACTCCTTTTTTCTCTGATTCAGTGATATGTGAACTGCAAGTCTGGAGAGAACAATTAAAATAGCTAACAATTTTTTTTCTGGCCCTNTTTAATTTCATTGTGCTTTGCCTAATGTTATTCTCAGTAAGATTTTTGGTTTTCCTGGATTCTTACGGCAGAAGTTAATACATCTGAAGTTTATGTGCGCGTACATGTGGCCGGCAGTTCCTTATGTTTTCTTCTTTATTTTTTTCTGATTGTTTACTACCTACTAAACAGGCTTAGTATAAATAATATTTTTTAATATCTTTAAAAAGAGAATAGAGCACTTTTAATCTACTCCTTTTTTCTCTGATTCAGTGATATGTGAACTCCTGCAAGTCTGGAGAGAACAATTAAAATAGCTAACAATTTTTTTTCTGGCCCTTCTCCCTTCAGGTTTAGCCAGGAGCTTATGTGGGTGCCCATCTTTAAATAAGCAAGTTATTTTGTTGAACTTGAGTTGGAAAATTTGCACTCTCAAAGTCAGGCGTGTGTTGATGCACCAGAGTGAGTTACAGCCCGCGTGTGGCTGCCCCGGCCCTTTCTCCTCCGATTCTGTACTCGCGCGGACATTTAGCAGGAGCTGGGTCACACAGCCATCCAGTCTGATGGTAGCCCTTCTCTCCCCTTTTCTAATTAAATTCTTTTCCTGTAACAAACACGATCATCACCTCAGCTTTCAAACTTCCCAAGTATCAGTTCAAGATTTGGCATTCGGGGTTTGTTGGTTGAACATACTCCCAGGGAAACGAACCGCCCCCCTTGCCCCTGCCAACCACAGCGCCTGGAACAGCCTTCTCCATCTGGGTGCTTCTTCTGCCCTGAGGACAGAGCTCTCCTCCTCACTCGGGAACCGCCTGTGTCACAGACGCTCAGTGCAGTGCCAGCTCCGCACCCCCAAAACTCTCTCCTACGACCCCCCCCAGGTGGTCCCTGGGCCCCAGAACCCTGCGAGCGGGCGGCTGCTGGGTGGCAGGGCTCACCGACAAGGCATCTGCCACAGGGGATTGCTGGTGCCACAGGGTACTGCTGGTGGTGTTGCAGGCCCAGTCCCCCGTCACAGCTTTTTGTGTTACTGGTTTTCAGTTAAAACCTGCGGAGAGATCAAGTTGGCATTTTGCAGCTCATGAAAGCAAAGTGCCCCCTCAGCCAGGCGGGGAAACGCCTTCAGCCTAAGGAAGCCTTCACCCCCCCGCTGCTTACCCCTTCCTGGAGGTCACTCAGATGTAAATCACCTGAATGGTTCACCACTGATTCGGGTGGCAGAAAAGCTGGGAGCGAAGGCCAGGATTCACAGGAATAGGTGCGCAGCCCATCTCCTTCACTGGATTATTTTCCCACCTCCGAACCTCTGGATTGCGGTGTCCCAGGCTGTGAGGGCAGGGTCTGCACTGGAGCGTCTTCAAGTAGTCCTGGTACTTGTGTTCTGCCGATCCGGATGGGATGCCTTACACAGGAACAGAAATCCCACCTGGATTTCATCTTTTGTGCATTTGAGGGAAGCCGGACAAATAATTAAGTTTTGCGGAGCTAAATAATGACTCATGCTGAATGCTCCACACAAGTGACAAGATGGCTTTTGAAATACAGTGATCATTATTTTTTTCCAACAGAAGTAGGGACAAATTTTAACTGTAGAGAAGCAGAGAGTGAAGTAAGGGCATGTTGTAATTACTACTAAATGGAACAGAACAGAAGATGTGTGAGTTATTCCCGGGACGGTGAGGCTCTGCCCTCCCGGCGGTGCAGGGACGGCTGGCGTGGGCAGCGGTGGCCCTGCCTGGGCTGCGGGAGCCGGGCAGAGCCCGTTCCCCGCCGGGGCGAAGGCAGGGCAGCACCCGGTGCAGAAATGTGAAGGACACGTTCTGCTTTGCTTTTTAAAACCCACTCTGCTCTCCTTTTGTCCAAGTTATATGATGTACCAAAGTCAGAGTTAAGTTTCAACATTTTTACAGACACAGGTTTTTCAGGGTGATGTCTTTTATTAGAATTCCCAGCAGATTCACGGTTTATGTCCTATTTTCTTACCAAAAAGCTGCTCCTTTTCCCAGCTTTCCCCCAACACTTGTCAGCAGAGGGTAAGCCAGCCTCGGCCGGCCAAGCCCCACACTTCCCCTAACGAACCGGCAGGCGTGCAGGCAGAGGGGCTGGCATGGCTGGGGCGGCACACGGGGAGGGACGGCATCGCTGCACGTGGCTCCTGCCAAGGATAAAATCAAACATTTTCCCCAGCACGGAGGGTACTTCCACGTTCCTCTGGTGAAAAGCCTGGGGCTGTCATTATCAGGAGTTGCACGGGATAGAATCACAGAATTGTTTTGGTTGGAGGAGACCTTTAAGATCATCAAGTCCAACCATTAACCCAACACTGCCAAACCCATGTCCCACCCCCACTAACCCATGTCCCTCAGCATCACATCTGCCTGTCTTTCAAATCCCTCCAGGGATGGCGACTCCACCACTGCCCTGGGCAGCCTGTTCCAGTGCTTGACAACCCTTTAGGTGAAGACATTTTTCCTAATATCCACCCTAAACCTCCCCTGGCACAACTTGAGGCCGTTCCCTCTTGTCCCATCGCCTGTTCCTTGGGAGCAGAGACCGCCCCCCCCTTCGCCCCCCCCCCCCTCCTTTCAGGGAGCTGTGGAGAGTGAGAAGGTCTCCCCTCAGCCTCCTCTTCTCCAGGCTGAACACCCCCAGCTCCCTCAGCCGCTCCTCATCAGACTGGGGCTCCAGCCCCTCAGTGTCCCGCAATGGGCTGGAAAAGGCCCTGAGCTCCGGAGGCTGGTCCGCTTCTCCCCCCACCCGCGCTGGTCTCGACGGCGTTCCTGCCCCCGGCAGCCGCACCGCACGGGGGTTTACGTTAACACTGAGGTAAATTCGTTCAGCTTTTGCCGAGGGGTGACTCCAGCCGCTCCTGTCGGGTCCCCGGCTCCTCCGAGAGCCGCGGCCCAGGCGCTG
>VUYV01000059.1:231962-314934 GCA_008711295.1 Anarhynchus alexandrinus | reverse complement strand
TCCCCTCCCCGCCGCCGGGGCCGGGCGGCCCAGCGCGGGCTCCGCGCAGGTGGGAGCGGCGGCAGCCCCCGTCCGCCGGCGGGAAGCGCGGGCTGGGTGCGAGCCGGGGCCGCTTCTGCCTCTCCCCTCCCTTCCCCTCCTCCGCGGCCCGGCCCGGCCCGCGCTGGCCCGGTGCCCGCCGCGGCGGTGGGGCTGCCGCGGCCTGAGGAGCGGTGCCGTTGGCTTCCCCTTTGCCGAGAGCGGGCGGCGGCGGGCAGGCGGAGCGGGCGATGGAGGAGGAGGAGGGCGGCGAGGCGGATCTCTCCAGCGGCAGCGCGGCGCCGCGCTGGAAGAGGAGGTCGACCCCTCGGCCGCAGCCCCGCGGCGGGAGCAAACCGCGGCCCCAGTCGTACCAGAGCCCCAACGGGGTGCTCTTCACCGACTTCCCCGTGGAGGACAGGTGCACCTTCACCGTGACTCAGCCTGCCGGCACCGTCAGCGCCTGCCCGGGCAGCGCAGCGCTGCGGAGGGGCGCCTCGTTGTTCAGTTCCAGCATGGGATCGGTGTCCAACGGGAAGGTACGGCCCCCCGCCTCCCCCGAGCCGTCCCCTCAGCGCTGCCCGCCGGCGCTGCCTCTGGTTTCGAACGGTTCTCTCGGGTNCGCCCCGCCAAAACACCAGAAAAGGCGTCGCCGGGGTCCCCCGGGGCGTCCCCGGAGCCAGGCGGAGCCCCTCAGGGGCCGCCGTCCCCCGCGGAGCAGCCCGTGGTCCTGAGCACCAACAGCCCCGCCGCCCTCAAGGTGGGCACGCAGCAGATCATCCCCAAGAGCCTGGCTTCCGAAATCAAGGCGAGCGGCAAAGCCACCGGCCAGAACGCGGAGAGCAGGAGGGTGCTGAAGGTCCGCAGCATGGTGGAGAGCCCCAGCCTGCCCTTGGTGGCCGACGGCGAGGAGGAGGCCGAGGGCGAGCTGGACAGCCCGGGCACGCTGAGGCGAGGCCTGAGGTCGACGTCCTACCGCAGGGCGGTGGTGAGCGGCGTGGACTTCGACGGCTCTGCGAATTTTAAGAAAAAAAACAGAATGTCCCAGCCCATACTTAAAGCGGTTGTTGAAGATAAAGAGAAATTCTCGAGCCTGGGGAGGATGAGGGTAAGTTGTGCTGCACGGTGATGCGCCGGTGCGAACGGTGCAGACCACAGGCGCCTGAGTCGCCAACTCTGTGCTTTCCACGGATGCTGGGCTTTTTCCAGTTTGCTATTTGCTACCAGAAAACTTTCCGTAGTTATTGATGAGTCTCACAGATCGCTTACAAGTGTTGTTTTCTAAGTGAAGTGGCAGAGTGTTCAGGGACACGATTCTGTCAAAATCTGGGCAGCTCAAAAATGTGTGGACGGCAGCCTCCGGCTCAGCGTTCCCTGCTGGGTTCCCCCGCACATCGAGGTTGTCTTTCACAACCAGATTGATGTTTTAAAACCTGTTTCCCAGAAAGCAGTAAACAGGAAAAAAAGAGACACTGACTTGAATAAAGTCTGTCTGCTAGAGTAAACAGACTGACAGAAGAATAAACTTCCTCCCTTACTACTCCTCTATCTGAGACATTACTTCTAAAGTATTTTTATCTCCAGGCTGAACACCCCTAAATTGACAGAGGCCACTTCAGATATCTTTTCGTACCTTAATTGTAATGCCTGCAAGTCAAAGCAGAATGCCTGTTTTTAATTCTTGATTGTAATCCCTTAGGAGTAGTAGATTTATATTGAATGTTAATGTATTAAAATGAAATTATAAAGACTTACTAAAAAATATTATTTTACTTGAGTGTATCATGTAGTAATCTCCTATTTCCTTATTTTTCTATATAATTTGTTATTTTAAAAAAAATACATTGGTAGATTTCTGCAGAGTGTCTGCAATTGTGTAATAAAGTACTCCAGGCTAAGGGTTAATGTTGTAGCTGTTAAAATAATTATCAGCTTTATGACAATTTTCAGCCAAATTAAAAAGTATGGTTATGGAAGGTTTTGTGAAGATGCTACAGGTGGTGAAATAGTAATAGATCAAATTGTGAACTACTGCTGAGTAGGGAGGTGGTTTGTTTTGGTTTGGTTTTGGTAGTAGACTTCAACAGTGAGTTATGTTTAAAATAGGAAGACATGACATTGTCCTGTCTTTACACAGAAAACTCTTATTTTTTTTAAACAGACTTCTTAGGCCATATGACTTGTTGCACCAGAACAGCTGTTTTATTTCAAAGATTTGTTTTGGTCTCAAAACGTTAGTTTACAAAATACTTAACGGGGTGGTTCTTTGCAGAGTGCAGGGAAAGAGGCGGCCGCTCAGTCGTGTACCTTACATCCTCCTAGGAAAGCCCAGTGACAGCGCAATGAGTTACAGGTTCACTGAACTCTTGTAAAGCTAGTATACTGCTTTTGAAACATAGGATAAATGAAGCGTTTGGGAAAAACTATAAACAGTGCATGAGAGAAGGAAAACTAGGGTAGCTTTTCACTTTCTGTGATGAAGCAGTTGTTTTTGTGAATACTTGTCCAACATCAGAAGTTTATAGATTAGGGCCTGTTAATTTGGAGCCTAAGTATCAAAAAAAATAGAAGTTCTTGTTACTGTTGGTTATTTTGCATTCTCCTTTTAATGTGTCTATGTCTCTTTCCTGTTGAAATTACCAGAAGAAAATGCTGAAAGGACAAGGGACGTTTGATGGGGAAGGTAAGCCCTTTTCTGTACAGACTTGGTAATATGCTCAATCACACTTCTTTCATACATAGTCAGAAACTAAGTACCTTGTTTTTCAGTACACTGAGTAAAACATGGAACTATAATTTTGGCACTAGGCGTGCTTTAGGGAATATCTTAAAGAATATAGTATGGCAGGTTAAAAATGGGGTTTTTTTTTTTGAAGGGCTTCGTTTCAACTTGAGCTCTTGCAGCTTCTAAAAGATGAACCGATCAATTTGTCTATCTCAGCCCTAAAAGTTCTGTAGAATTACATAGATGAGGCTTGTTCCTCCAGCTGGGACTGCCTTCCTGCCTGTTCCCTGTGACTCTTCCCAGGTGCAAGACGAGGCTTTTGTGCATCAGCTTAGGGGCGTGGGGTCATCACTTATGGCGTGCACCTGAGTTGTTATTTTCTGAGTTTATGGTTCATGCAGCTATCTCTCTTCCTCACAAGGCAAGGGTGTGGAGGTGAATTTCTTGACTTGGTAATCCTTTACTTTTTCTGCTACCTAGGCTTTGAGTTTAAGTGTCAGAAAAACACCATCCATGTATCTGCTCTTTTATGTTACTCATTAGTTCGGGGCTTTGCCAACTTTGCTGCTTTTCCCAATATTTCAACCAGAAAAAAATTCTTTCCTGGCTATGAGTTCATGGAAGTTTCATTATAATGATTGCTACTCTCTTGGCTTTTCTCTGCTTAATGCTCCTTAAGGTCATCTCAGCTGCGGTGTTACCTTCCTTTTCCTCTTGTTTCTCTTCTCAAAACTTTCCACTTTGTTCTATTTGCATTACCCCCGATCTTACTTTCAGCTTTTCTCACTCTATCTCCTAATGATGTTTTCTAGATTCTCTTCCATTGGCTCCCTTTTATCTTGGACTGATCCCAACTAATAACTTTTTCTGTAATGGCTCTCAGAATTCAGTTACTGTACACAATTTCCTGTCTTAAAAGTGTATAAACTGTAAAGACCCGTTCCAAAGAACACATGCAAAAGGCCGGACGGTGTGTAATACTCAGCCAGGGCTGTATGGGCCGAGCAGGTGGAACAGATCCACCCAGCCCGGCCTAAGAGCTCAGGAATTGCAGCTGTGCGGGGAGCAGCCAGACCTTTCACTTCTTTCCCCTTTCTCTTGCATGGGAAAATTGGATGTTGTCCAAAGCCCGGCCTATCTCTAAAGTACCTTTTAGAGCTTGCTTTCTTAACGGCTTAATCCGTCTGTAGGTTATTCTGGTCTTGAATTTCTCTGTCCTGTTCTGTCTGCTTTTGAAACGGGTGTGTGGTCAGGGAGGTTGGGAAATGGAAAGGGTGTGCTCCACACCTGTGTTTCTTTGCCATTCATATTACTGAATTAATACTGGCAGTACTGAAATACATAATGAGCATATTTTGCTTTAAGGTCCGTAGACCTCATGCTCGTTCAAGCAAGCTTTGAAGTTTCTATTTGGAATAGTTCTGACCTCAAATTTCTGAAATTTGGATCATTTCCTTCTCTTAGCAAAGTGCGAAGACGGTACTTAAAGCTGACAGAATAAAAGTTGGCATGGGTAGTGGACTTGTAATGGTTTTGCAGATTAAAATAGCTAGACCTCCAGATTAGTGACTCTGCTCTACTGACACGCTTGTTCCATTTTTAAATTGCTGGCTAATTATGAAACATTGTACAGCAAACCAAGGAAGAAAAAATTGTTTTCTGTTTTTTCTTGACAAAGGACACATCTGTTCTTTAATTCAGTCAGTGTGCATCTTTTTGGTAGTGGTACAGTGATCCATTGTTACTGTACTGCACCATTGTCCACCCTAAATAAGATCCTATCTTTGTCTCGGAGTTTGTGAATGCACATTGACATTTTGGTTTCTTTCATTGTTTAAATGTTACTTATAATTTTTATGAAAGCAACTAAGCTAACTTTCTAGCAATTAACGACATACTGTTGTTGTTTTATAGAAAATGCTGTATTATATCAGAACTATAAAGAAAAAGCTTTGGACATAGATTCTGATGAAGAGACTGAGCCCCGAGAGCAGAAATCGAATGAAAAGGTTGTTTTTTGCTATAAGCCTTTGAGATCAACGTGGAGTCAGCTGTCCGTTGTGAGTATTTGATCGTTGTATAGCCGGCAAAGACAGAGTATTTAAGAATATATTGAAGCAAGTCTTCTTACTTGCTGTTGGAGTTTTTGGCTGGAGTTTGTCATCTTCTTCTCCCTTCCAAAATATAAAGTGTCTCCAAATTTTTTTATTGACAAGTTTGCAACTATTCAGATGTTACTAATCCAAATCTGGAGGTCCAAATTTAGCTTCTGTTTAGGTTTTATGTAAGGTAACTCCCAACAGCCTACAGAAAGCATAAATTTTCTCAGTCAGTTTTAGTGGGTATAGACTGATGCTCCTGCCAGAATCAGTTTCCCTGGTTACCCGACACCTCCCTTTTTCTAGCGTGAGTGTGGCCACATGAGCCTACGAACACAAAAGACTGGTGAGAGTATGTGATTTGAAATTACTGAGGAAAAAAAATCAGTGTAGTTTGTGATGAAACTAAATACAACTTTGAAATGCAATGGAATTAATATATTAATAGTTTTATGCTCCAAGACATTTCTATTAATTTTTTTCTTTTTAAACTATGTTGGACAAAAAAAAAATCAAGCATGCTTCTTTTGTTTGCACATTGAATTTAAGACCCTGACTTCATACTTCCCGCAGTCACTAGACACGGCTGCTTAGGCCCTGCCTGCGCAGGGTGCTGGAGCCGTCCTGGTGCAGGGCCTTAGGAGGGTTATGGTTTACGCCAACGGGTGTTGCTGTATTCGGCTGTTCTGAATGAGGTGCTGTCAGAAAGCCTGAAAAGACAGGTTTAAATCCTGACAGCGTGTGAACTCAGTGAAATCTGTGCTTTGTAGTTCATTTCAGTAAATTGGAGTGGTGTGGACCAAACCTTAAATAGGATTTACTCCTGTTCTCTTTTTATTTTTGCTAAACTTTGTTTTTCATTTCATAAGAACAGCATGGAAATACTGATTAAGAAAAAGTGTGTGTGAATTCACTAAAAGGGTGAATTATACTAATGAAAAGCTTCAGTTAGTTACAAACAGGTTTCTGCTGAATGGTTCTAAATTGCTGCAAGCCAACTCTAAGTTGATTTGATTGCATATATTTAATGGGAGCCATTTTTAAAAAGCCAAGTATTCAGATAGGTGTATTCTGCTGTCCTTAGCACAGTCTGTGAAGCATATGCAGTAGCTTTTTCTTAATAGTATCATTAAACAAAGTAGAATTCAGCTGTTTTACTTGCTAGCATCCCTGCTGATAAGATGGCAAATTAATGATACTAGTTGATATTTCCACAGGCTTTCCTAGTATGCATGAGTTTGAGATTAAATAAACTGTCAAAATTCTGTGTTTGTGAGGTTAATTTTATCCTTTGATAATTTCTGTGGCTTCTGGAGGGATATCACTAAAATGAAGGGTTTGGGTATTTTTTGGTTTCTGTTCGTGTAACTTGTAGAATGTTGTAGAACCTCATGTCTATATGTGACACAGGAAAGTAGTATTTTTACATAACATAATCACTTAGAATATTTGACAGTTGGGGCCATTGGCTGTGCATATCCTATATAAATTGGTTATTAAGCCTCAGCAAGATCTTCTAAGGCTATTTAGATTGTCTGTTTAGAAGAGCCATCTTACAGATGTTGATGACCTTTTGCGGTTTAACGCATTGAAATATGAATCCCTCTTTGATTCAATAATTATAAAGAAGGCAAGACAATGTGGTTTTGAAAAGACTTGCTTTAAATTTTCTTTCAACAAATCAAGTACTTTAAATGTAGTTAATTTGCTTAATGTTGCAAAGAAGTTTGTTTATAATGAAGTCAAATTGGGTTTTTTTTCTACCTTCTAGCCAAACTAGCAGTCAAATGTTCAACAGCTGAGGTGTTTTGGAAAGAATGCTATTCAGTCATAATAATAATTTCAAAAGCACTAATTTGTCATGAGACCAAAATAGTATAAAGATCATCTTGGTAGGAGAACCATTCCTCTGTCATGCTTACAGTTATATAAACCATCTTGTTCTTTATGATTTCTAGCACAGCAAACTTGCTCAGTGTCTTTACTTGATTTACAAGGTTGGAAGTGGGGAGTACGTGGGAAAAGGTAGTGCACCGTGAAAGCAAAATATGAGAATCTGAGTCTCACAGTGTCTGTGTTTATAACTCTCTGGAAAAATTACATGCTGTCAGTGTGTATTAAAAAGTGAGTGTGGGATTGTAACAGGAAGTCAGCTGGAAAATGTCAAAGTATTGGGTTTCAGCATATGCTAGGAAAGAAGAATAATAGTATGTTTATGGTACTTGTTAGCAGTGGCTATGCTCGGAAATTGAGGGGAAGGACAGCAGAATGAATCCGCTCCTGCAGGATGTTTCTTTGGCCATACAGGCTTGGCAGCTGATGCAGTACTGACCAGACTTTCTGTTCGAGGGGGGTGCTGAAACCTTCATGTATGGAGTCGTCAAATCCTTGATGATAATAATAATAATAAAAAAGGGGCTTCTATGTCTTCCTACAGTGTGCACGCACGTGTGAAACTAAGACTGAGTTTTTCGGAGAACATTTAAAGACTCTGAAATAGGGTGTTATTTAAATCCAGTTCCTTTCAAATTCCTCTCTTGAGCCCTCTTCAGATTCCTATTACAGATTAGACAGCTATCAGTAGCTAAGCAGATGATGAGGTAAAGAGCCGGCTTATCTACTATCTCTGTCCCTTCCAACCTTCACCTGTTGATTTAAGAGTTTAATTTAGAGAGAACAACCAGTATTTCCCAAATATATTCCAAAAGTATCTTTCAATATTTTTGAAGAATTTCCAGCAGACCATAGGCACTGATACTAACTTGCGCTATATATTAAATGTATTTACTTTCCAACAAGTGCAGCGTTCAGTTGGTGTGGATAACGACAATGTGCATTACTGTGCATGCTAGGAATCACAGCATCGCTTAGGTTGGAAGGGACCTCTTGAGATCATCTGCTTGAGGAGGGTCAGTTGGAGCAGGTTGTCCAGGACTGTGTCCAGTCAGGTTTTTAATATCTCCACAGGTGGAGAGCTCACCATCTCTCTGGGCCATCTGGTGCAGAGTTTGATCGCCGCATCTGACTGGCGGACTTTGAACTTAAATGTCCTTACCGTCCAGCCTGGAGAATATGGTGCACGTTCACTTTTCATTACTCCTGTCAATGCTGCTGTTGTGCTTGTAAGATACTCTTCAGATCTAGCACTGGAAGCAGATGTCCCGTAGCATGGGTAACGCTCATAATTATTGAAGTATTTAATATTAAATGGGTGTTTTAGCATCAAGTCCTCCATTTCATGCCCAGTAGGTTCAGTGTATTTCCATAGTGCTGCATCAAGATGCTGCATATTCTCTCAACTGCTGCCTCTCTAACTTGAAGCTCTTTCCAAGCGTTGGTCGTCTTGTGTTTCATTTTCCTGATCATCTCTTTCTCTGGTTTGGGACAATGCAGTTGTGATTTTTCTCATTCATTTAAAAAGCTGCCCCAAGTTGCTTTAGTGAGCCACTCGCAGTGTCACCTTTCCATGGCTGCCTCTTCTCTGTGGTATCAAACAAAAACCTACCTGGTTTTGCTGTCGAGGATCTTCAGGGCTAACCTCTGCCTCAGCTCTCATTTCTCTCCCAGTATCAAAGGGCTTATGTTCAATTTGGTTTATGGTGCAGCCACTTACTATATTTCTCAAAGAAATATTTCTGGTGAGTTCCAACACATCTGCAGCACTTCCTTATTTTGGAGTAACCTCTTGTACGCAACCACGGAGTTAACCTGTCATTCTTTCATCTTTCCCTCCTCGTCTCCATGGTTGAATCAGTCATAACTGAGTTGCTGGGAAAAAGCAGTGCAGCGTGACAATAAGACAACATGAGTAGCTGTAGTGTTGGGCCTCTTCCATTCTTTCTGGTTGTGTTCTTACTTAGCTTATACTAAGTTTTTGTTTGTGTAGTATCGCAAATGTGATTTTTACAATATTTCAGCTAAAGCATTTTGTGCGTCTTGAAAAATTGGAGTTGAATTTTCTTTCACAGAACATGCCAAAAATCATCTCTATACTTGGGCCTCTTTCTCTTTGGAAGTGTTGCCATTGATTAAGAATATCAGGTTGAGCCATTTGCTTCCATGATGAATTCATAAGTGTAGTTAGTATGTACACACCCATATATGACAATAATGATCATGAAACACAGCTACAGTTTTTTGAATGTGAATACAGCAGTTGCCCCATTGACCTCACTGGGAGTTTGCAATTGCTGTGTCAACAGGAAGCACTGAGGTCTCCTGGATGCGTTCATAGGTATTTCCTCTGTCAGCATATTTTTAGAAAAGTCCTCCACTGCATCCAGAAGAAAAGTGACATTGTACTTCCTAGTGAGTGCTTTAAAGGTTTCAGGTTGTTGATGGAAAGGTACTTTACTAGTTTAATAGAAAGGCATCTGATTAGTTCTTGCATGTATTCAGAACTGTGTGCTTGTGGTGACACAGGAATCTGTAACTTGTGTTCAAAAGAACAATTGCTCGAACACCAGAATACTTATAAGTATATACATGTGTGCTTATGCTTTGGTGTGCATGCAAACCAAAGTGTGGCACTTCTTAATGTTGTGCCACCTTTACTCTTGAGCCTACTGTCCAGGCTTGTGCTGCCTGGTATGCAGGAATAAAATGAGGAATAATGTATCCTTTAAAATTCCAGGGAACAAGTGGAGTAAGAAGAGAAAGCTGTTGATGATACTACTTTAAGAGCTTTTGGAGAAGACCAAAAGAGAACAGGAGAATGGAAGTGCATCTGCTAGGTCTTATGTCCAGTATCTTTCACATGTGTAGTGCTGTGCAGTGGCCTCTGTCCCCTTCCCTGGTCCAGCGTGCCATACGCAGGTGACCCTCCTGATTTGAGGTCCTGTGTTTAACACTCCTCTAGGAGATGTATGAAGTCAGTCCCTTCTTGGTGCTTCGCTTTCCGTTAAATGACATAATGCATGCGATTTGCATCAGGAAGGAATAAACTTCAGGGGTCTCTAGTGTGCAGTTTGGTAGTTAAGCATGTGGCTTCAGGCTGTGGACAATGCGGCTGTGGCTGGAGTTCATGATGGTTGGATGTGGAGAGCTGGGGCCAACTTGTCTTGGCTGATTTGGCCATAGGGTGCAGAGTGGGGAGAGACATCATCGTGGGCTGAGGACAGAAATTCAGGGGCGTTTACTCAGGATTTTGCCATGTCTGTTAGGGTAAAGCTGGAGCTCCTTCAGAAGAATTTTTTGGCCAACAAACTACCTGTCTGGGTAGTTTCTCTAGGCCTTTAGGTGTGTTTAGCAAAGGAAGACACTAAGATTTTTCAGGCCAACTCAGAAAATGAACCTTGTAATGTATGTGTGTCAGTCAAGAAATCTAACTTGAAAGGAGAAAGCAGTTTTCATTCTTGGTGTGTGTGTAATATCCAGGGAGGTTGTGCAGGGTGACCACGATTCAACTGTGCATGCTTTTGCTGCAGTAGTTCTGTGTGTGTGTCCTGGGATAGTTTTTAATGAAATTATTTAGTTCTTTAAGTCAAATGTCAGACATTATTGACTTTTTTTTTTAATTTCTGCTGGTTCATTACTGTCTTTCTGAAGTGGACAAATTCTTTAGCTGAATTCCTAGTCCAATGTTTTGCTAATTCTGTGGTTTGGGTTTTTTTTTTTTAAATTGTATTTTTCTACAAAAGATGTTAATTTTTTTTAATTTTTTTTTTTTAAGGTAAAGAAGAATGGATTATCAGACGCGATCAGCCAGGAAGAAAGAAAAAGACAGGAGGTACTCTTTCAAGTAACACATGCTTTTTTGTTGATTGTTTAGGGATGCATTGCATGCCTGATTTAGCGCACTCTGTTGATAAGGAGACAAGTTCATCACACTGCTTCCTGTCCTAGAGTGAAGTGGCTTCTCTCCCCAGGGAGAATAAAAACCCAAAACCTCTCTATTGCTGATGTGCGCATGTCCCCGCCACGGGTCTCCTCCAGCGTCCTGCAGGCCTTGCTGGAGGAGGGGGTCCTGGGTGCACTCCCACCGGCAGATGTAGCCTGGTTGATGGCTGCTCAGCAGCACCGGACAGTCACTGCTGCGTGCTGTGCTGGGGAAGGTGTGAAATTAACCTTGTGTTCACAGAGGGTAGGAGGTGGCACATGAATTTTTAAAGGCAGTGAGGAACAAAGAACAGCTTTTTACAATGGCCCTCAGTTGTAACTAAACCTGCGAACAATTCTGAACATGCAAGCACCGTGTATCTGGTGTAAGTAACCTTTTCCTTTCACACCGAAACAGACTAGGTGCATCCATGCTGTCAACAGTACAGACAACAGCAGCAATTACTGATGTAGTTATCTTTTCTCTCTGTCTCTTTCCCCTTTGTTCCTTTTGTCCTCTGTATCTGCTTCCCTCTTCCTCTTTGCTCCTTTTGTCCACTTTATCTGCTTTACCCTCCTTCCTTACTTACAGGGCTATATCAAAATGAATGAGAGGTGTTGAAAAGAATAGCCTGACCTAGCCAGCTATATACCTGCAGTTCTTGAGGTATGTCCTTCAATAGGAAAAAACCACTGTAACGTTACCTGCCATGGTAATTTGTTCCAATTATCTTCGTTTCACTTCAGGACATACCTCAGTGAATGTAGCCCAGGGAGACCTGACTGGGGTTTTCCGCAAGGTTCACAGATGTGTATAGCAAGCCTCAAACATGAATGTAGCTGTGTGACCTGCAGCTGTTGTGTTCGTACATGAAATACAGAAACATCTTGTATTGCATGCATGAGATTTAGACAATAGTTTGTTGTGGTTGTTTTTTATAGTGCTACATTTCTTTGGCTATCTTCTTTTGCTTTTTTGGGGAAGAGGCTGTGCAGCAGTTCAGGCCACATGTTCTGCTTTTCTGTCTCCTCCTGCTGGGAAGCTTTGAGTCACAAGGCGTTTATTTCAGTCCTGTATCCTTTAGGAACCTTTAGTCTATGTTTCCTGGAGTCGTATTTACATCCCTTCAAAGAGAACAAGTTCTTTAGATGCCTTTTAGATGTAAAGTCTTTAATGTTACCAAAAATCTTTTCAAGCCTGAGGGATTTTTTTTTTTATTTGAATATTAGAGGCCTATTCTTTCAGAGGAAGCCTGAATAAATATTCTTAAGATACAGCTGTACTACCAAGTCATGCTTTTGCTGTATTTATTTTAAATTGCCTTTTATCAATTATTATCTATTCCTTAAATGCTTTTTAGAACTTAATAGATTATTTTTGCTATCGTAATATATTGTCACTGCAGAAAAATATATTTGTTTGCTTTATACCTTGATTAAATATCAATGTCATGCATTCACACACACCCCATCTTTCAAAACACATTAATGAGATGGATCTCGGCATCTTTTGTCTAAAGAAAATGCATCATATAGAAAGACTGATTTGAACTAAAATAATTTTTTTTGATCTTTTTTTGCAAGCTGGAAACTCTTAACTGCCTATGTGTGTACAAGCTGCAGTATGCATCTGACCTCTTAAGAGTGCTTACTGTCCATCAGGATTCAAACATCTGCTTACCTTGGTGTTACGCAAATGAACCGCAGTATGATTTCAGATGTCATTCAGAAACACTGTTAGCCAGTGCCTGGGAAATGCTACCCAGCCTCTGAATGTGGTGTAGTTACTGTCTGTCAGAGTCAAGATTTTTTTCTTAATCTTTTTTTATTTTTTTACTCTCAGAAATGTGTTGGGTCATGGTAATATGATACTCTCTCCCTTCCTTATGCATAAGAAGCAAAGTACCTTTCTTTGTCCAATTGATTTCTGACCATGCTAATGACTTTCTATTACCAAACTGGAAGAAGTGCAGGAGGGTCCTCAGTAAAATCACAAACAAAACCCCTCCAGAACAACAATAATAATAAGAGAGCTTGTATATTTCCTGTGTTGAAAAATGTCTGGGTAGAAACCAATTAGCCATGGAACTCTACAGCAATCCTTAGGTAAATCCTTTTTTTGTGACCACAGCTGGGAGAAGTACAATGAGACTGGAGACTGGGAATGTAATTGCTGGGCGAAGGCCAAAACGCCCCTTTTAGGTAACTTTCTGCACATTGTTAGCCACCCAGTGGGTAGATTTGCTGCCAGAGTTTGGCTGACGTATGTGTAAGGTCTGTAGATTCCTGAGGCTGACGGAGCTGGCGGGCAGGCAATTTAACATTCTTTTAAGCATCACCTTTGCATATCTTCTTGCACAGCAGCATTCACTCTTGTGAATAATACGTAGGATGTTGTAGCTGTTACCTAGCTGCTGCTGTAGTTCTCACCAGAGCCCTTCAGCTTTTTAGGTAGGTAATCAGATGGAGAGACTACTGATATGTACATTAGACTTCCTTTCCGTGTGTGTGTAAGGGCCCTGTAGGTTTTCTGTGAAGTTGATAAATCTTCTTTGTACTGCAGAAACCTTTCAGGCTTCAGCTAAAGCAGGTTTTTTTGTTTTGTTTTGTTCAAAGAAATCCAAAACTTATTATTTCACTATTAAAATCTCAGTTCTTTGAAGAAGACTTTTTAGAAAGGCAAGAATAATTTTGAAAGCACAGTCTGGGAACATTGAGTCTCAGGATACCCAGGAGAAATTGTATTTGATCAAAAGCATACCTTAGTAACACCAGCAGAATTCACTGGACTGGAACTCTTTAAGAAATCTTATGAGCAAATATCCCCAGCAGAATGTTTTGTGTTTTTTCCCCAGTATGGTTGGTCTCAGTTGGCGGTTAGGAGTATTCAGGAAGAGTGCCTTCGACCTGCCTGTGGTCTCCCTTGCCTTTATACCTGTCACGGAAGAGCAGGGTCTCTGTAGAGCACGTACATCAGACCATCTGGGGGAACTCCTCCTGTAGACTGTCAGCCGCAAGACCCTCCCTCTGTCTCCCTCTGCGTTTGCAGAGCCATGGGCATTCGCCTTTCTAAATGATCAGATCTGCACTGTTGCATTTAAAGTATGTATTTCTCCTTCGGTTTGAGAATGCTTAGAGAAGTCCGTTGCAAATAACTAAGGAAATCATACACGCAACTATTAGCATTAGTTATCTTGAGAACAAAGTTCTGTTACCTCTGCCGATGGCACTGTTCTGTGTTGGTAATGCCCGAAGGTAGCGCTGATGACAGATGTGACTTGGTGGAGCTCGTGACAAAAGGGTTCATGAAAATTATTTTATTTTTTCCCTTGTATATGCATACAAGAACTCCAGCAGATTAACAGCAAATAAAGCCGAGAGCTTTATTTTAGCAAAAAGCTGAATAGGTTTCTACATCAGAGATGACAATTTCCAATGGAACAAGTATGTGGATTTCAAAGTCTAAGAGTCCCTTAAAAGTTTGCTCTGTATGTCAGCCAGCTGATGGAAGTTAGAGTGGCTACTCTTTTAAGTGGAAGGGTGATAAAAGAGAAGTTGTTTGTGGGAGGGGAGGGAATGTCCTGGAGGTCTGCCTGTCTGGTCACTAATCAGTAAAGGGGATAGCGGCTGCCGCCCCCTCCCCTCTGCTCTGCCTCCAGGCGCCTCTCCCTGGGCAGATAGCTCAGCCTCTCCTGGGCCCGCCCCTGCCTGGATGTTTTCAACGTAACCAAGGTATCGCTGCTGATAGAGGACTAAAACCTGAATTTTGCAAAGGGTTTTGCTTTTCTGCAGATGCTTGGGTAAGCAGAGCTCTGTTACCCAAGAACGCTTTCAAGTAAATAACTCACCAGCTTCTGTTTCAGAAGAGCACAAGCAAATACTGGCTGGTCGACAGTAGCGTGACTGATATGAAGCTTTGGACCACAAAAACAGACGTGTTTTTTTTAATTAAAAAAAAAAAGAAAACCAAAAGCAAACAAACCTCTCGGGATTATGAATGGGGAGTGATCATGGTGTTAAGTTTTTGTCTTCAAACTCTGCAGTTGCATTGAAAAGTCTTAGTATAGACTTCTTAAAGTCTTTTTTTTTCCTAGCATTAAATCACTTATTTCTAAGTAAATGATGCAACTATCATGGAAGTGAATATTTATGTTATAATCTCTACCTTACATCCAGTAACTTTTCCTTGCACCCCTCTTCCACATTTCCTTTTAAAAAAGAATTAAAAAAAGAAGCCTAGTCAATAGTAAGTCTGTTCTTTCCTCGCTCCACTTTGCAGGCAATATTTGAAGTGATATCTTCTGAGCATTCTTATTTGCTGAGCTTGGACATTCTCATCCGGATGTTTAAAAATTCCAGGGAACTGAGCCTCACAATGACCAAAACAGAGAGCCATCACCTTTTCTCCAACATCACAGATGTTTACGAAGCAAGCAAAAAGTAAGTGTAGAAATACAACTTCTTTATTTTTTTCAATTATACCTGAGGGTGATTACTAGTAGTCAAAATATGTTTCAAGCAAGTAATGAAATGTAGCATACAAAATAGTATCTTTACCATTAACCACAAAATGAAGGAACAGCTGCAAGGTGGCAACTTCAGCAAAAGTTCAGGCCTGACAATTTAAAAATGAGAAGTCAAATGTTGCACTTGTTAATATGCGGAGTCTTAGGTTTTTATAGGCTGTAAATAAATTAGAAAGGAATTTGATTCTCTGAGCTTTGAGATCACCAAAATATATGTGCTCTGCAGTGCTGAAGAATCATTTAATATAATGCAAACAGCTAAGGTTTGATTTTGCGAACCGTAGATTCTGTTTCTGTGATATGAGTAAGCCCCTTTGTATTTGTATGGTGTTTTCCTTCTGTACCTCCCAGGCAGCTCCTTGAATAGCAGAGCTTTGGGTAGTACCGTCCGTGATACATGGTAGTATTTGCGGACTCAGGCTGTGCCTTACCTATACTCCTGTTCTCCGAGGTGTCTTGCTTTTATTTGTAGAAATCTTAGCTTTTCTTGCCAGAATACTCTCTATTCTTGACGTTGAACAGCTGTTGACTTTTCTGGCTGTACTCATTTAGTAAGGAGAGCTTACGGGTAGGCTGAACTGGAGATGCCTGGTTACTAGTTTAATAATTGTTTGAACATAAAAGCAAGTTTCTTATTGGAATCTCGGGTAACTGTTTTAGGGTGGTAACAGTTTCTTCCACAACTGTCATGCTAGTTTGAAGATGGAAAATACAAATCACAGTGAAGTTGCACGTGAGTTTGACAGACTCACCTTGCCACTGTGTTTGAACTCACATGTAATGGGATAGGCATGGTGTTAGTTTCCCTGAAAATTAGTAGGGAAGGAAAGAACATAGTGTATTTTAGCAGAAATTAGCATCCTTCAGATCTAAACAGTTCCTAAGGAAAATGTTGATACATTGAGCAGTGATACCTAGTCTTTACAGTCTGTCAAATTAAGCTGTCTGCCCTTATTAAACTGTTAGAAATTGAGCAAGAGTTTCATACTTGCCCTTAAGAACTGACTCTTGCCAGTGTTTTCCTTAATCGGTTGGATCACTGTTTACTTTCTACCCAGTACGCGATGTGCCGCATACTGTGTGACTCCGGTATCTCTGGGTAAACAGCACAGGCATTTCACTGGTAATGGACAGTGCTGTGCGCGCCGCCGCGCCTGGCACCAGACATTGCATTTCTTTTAAAAAGATGATCTGCTGTACTCTGCTTGGTTTTTTTTTTAAAGTTTCTGCAGTACAAAGTCAATAAGAAGGAAAACGGATACACTACAAATAGTGCCTAAGGAAAAGAAAACATTGGCAGATCTTACACGGTACAAGTGCTGGAAAGTCTGTTTTATGATTGCTGATAATTACCGCCACATTATTTAATATGGGACATGGAGCTGTATGTGCGCTCACAGTGTACTTCAGCGTTATGAATACTTTATTTCAAAAAGTTATTTAATGAGGATTTGCTTTGTTACAATTTGCTCATTATCCTCGCCTGGTTAATAGCAGTATCAGCAGGTGAATTTCTGTGGTCTACATATGTGAAAAATAAAAATGTCTATGCTTCTTTCTTATACCTTATTTCCAGTTTGAGACCAAGCACAATGGCTAAAGGACACACATGGCCTCGTTAACATACTGATTGATCTTAACAGTAGCACTGTGCAACTTTAAATGTGTCTTTCTTTACCCGTGGAACAGAAAAATACTCGACTCCTTTCAGAAACGGGGCTACCGGTTGGATAAGGACTCTGTCAGACCAGGAGTATTTCTGGAGTCAGGCCTTCCTGCTTTTTCAGCCTCCCCCTTTTCTTTTTTTTCCCCTTTCGTTTCTTTCTTGTAGAAATTGCGATATTTTGAATTCTTTAGCATTAAACCTGTGTTTACCTTTGTGGAACTTCTCAAGTTTCATGTTCCCAGTCAGGGTAATGCCTCTTTTTGGCTCCCATTTCTCTGAAGCCTCACGAAGTCTGTGGAATTTTACAGCTGTTGTGCAGCAGTTTGATTTTATGTCTTCTGAATTCTATGTAGTAATAAGATTTTGTTTTGTGGAGCATACGTGTGAGAGACTCTAACGTAGTGTGTCAAGTACAAACCTAATTTGGGAGCTATGTAATAGGTGTACATTTGGACTTACACAGTATGCCCTCATACTGGAGAAGGCTCCGGGGAGACCTTATTGCGGCCTTCCAGTCCCTAAAGGGGCTCCAGGAGAGCTGGNTGGCTCCCATTTCTCTGAAGCCTCACGAAGTCTGTGGAATTTTACAGCTGTTGTGCAGCAGTTTGATTTTATGTCTTCTGAATTCTATGTAGTAATAAGATTTTGCTTCGTGGAGAATACGTGTGAGAGACTCTAACGTAGTGTGTCAAGTACAAACCTAATTTAGGAGCTGTGTAACAGGTGTACATTTGGACTTACTCAGTATGCCCTCATTCCTCCATCCCCCGTTCCCTTTTGCTTCTCTCTCTCTCTCTTATAGTTGAGGTCTTTTGCCAGCAGCTGGGTATCTTCTGAATCCACAGCCACCACAGGAATGAGAGTTGCACGACAGCAGTGTTGTCAGGGAGTGCAGGTTTTCAAAGTCCTTATTTTCAAGAAACGGTACTTTTTAAAGGCTTTTCCTTATGAAATGTGAATTGTAAAAATAAAGTATCATGAGGATGTTTCTTGCTAGACAAATGTTGATGTCACAGAACCATCATGTATTGGGGGGGGTAGTTGCCATCTTTTTTAGATAGCTTAATGGAAATGAAAGGTTTAATTAACCTGTAGACTCTGCCTCTCCTTTGGATTGTTGCTGTAAGGCGCCGGTGACCATACCAGAACAGCTACGCCAATAGGGGGGTGTTTGGTGGTTTTCCCTGTGTTGAACAAGCCTTCCGAATCATTAAATCCACTTTTAAATTTCTCACTTAAAATGTNGAGTGCAGGTTTTCAAAGTCCTTATTTTCAAGGAACGGTACTTTTTAAAGGCTTTTCCTTACATGAAATGCGAATTGTAAAAATAAAGTATCATGAGGACATTTCTTGCTAGACAAATGTTGATGTCACAGAACCATCATGTATTGGGGGGGCTAGTTGCCGTCTTTTTTAGATAGCTTAATGGAAATGAAAGGTTTAATTAACCTGTAGACTCTGCCTCTCCTTTGGATTGTTGCTGTAAGGCGCCGGTGACCATACCAGAACAGCTACGCCAATAGGGGGGTGTTTGGTGGTTTTCCCTGTGTTGAACAAGCCTTCCGAATCATTAAATCCACTTTTAAATTTCTCACTTAAAATATTTAAAGCAGAAATGCGGGTTGGGAGAGCAGTATTTTTAGGGGAATTCTTACAACCCTTTTGATTAATAGCCTTCAAAGGAAGTGGGAGGGGGAAGAGAAGAAAGAATGGAAAAATACCACACTAGCCTAAAATTATAATCTTATTCTTTCTTGTCTGGAAAGTCTAATGCTTTAAAACTTGTGTTTTTATAACTTGGAGTAAAAAAACAATTTGTAACTCCTTTTTAAACTTAAATCAAAACATATTTTGTTTCCTGAGTTATGCAATACTGTTGAACTATAACAAAACTTTGTGCTGGCTTTCTACAACCTCATTTGTGTAAATAATGAAAGTGATTTTAAAACAGAAGCCTCTTTCTCGGTATCTCCAAACTATCGCTTCCCATTTTCAAGGTCTTTCAAGGTAGCAAAATCCATCATTTTGTTATACAACTGTAATAAAATTGAGCATCTATCCCATTCTGCTGTATTTGAAGCAGCGTTTCCTTTACTTAAAAATAGCAAATCTGAGTGAGTGTAGTTATCAGTGGTTTTGGTTGCTCAGACAGAAGTTGGGTGAGCTAAAGAACATGAACTGGTAAAAAACACTATCTTTAGTCAAAATTGCTTAAAGCTGACATCTAGGGACTTTGACTTAAAACATGTTCAGTGGAAACTCTCCAGAAACACCAAGATAGGCTTCTGATGCATGACAAGGCCATTTCTGGTGGAACAAAGCTGCCTTTGTTAGAAGCAGAATGCAGACAGCAGAGACCGTCTCTGCTTTCGGGAGCTCATTGGAATGTCTCTAACAAAGAAGAGTTGATCTGAATAATTTGTGCAGCATACAATGTGTTTATGAAAACGTCTTGTAAGATGCCTTCAAAAAGCTTAAGTCTCTTATTGTGTATTTGCCTGTGTGTGTGATACGGGAGTTCGTAACTGATAGAACGCAAAGTCACCCAAATTGCACCCCGGGTCAGTGAGAGCTGCTACGCTGAGATGGAAGCGGATGGGGATGCCATGGGCTGGCTTCTTCAGAAATAAAACCTTTGTAGTCTGAGAATACTGCGCCATCAATCTCACTAGTCAGAGGACCTCTCTCCACTCTCAATATGCGGTGCAGAAGAGGTCAGTTTCCCAAGAGCCTGTCTTGGGAAAGAGGAGTCACAGGAAATTAGTGAAAGGTCTTGAAGAACAATTGGTCTGACAGGTCAAAACACCAAATTTATAGGAGAAAGGAAAGCTTCAGCATTTTGTTCCTTTTGCTGCCATTAGGCCAGCAAAAGGCAAAACCCTCATGGAATATCAGAAGGTCAGCATTAGCAGAAAAAGACAGGAACAAGAAATATTTTGACAGGTTCTGACTGTTTCTAAACTGTGTGTCTTGATTTTGGTAGAGAAACCCATGTGGGTTTGTGAGGCAAGTTAACATCTTGTCTGAGTGTCTTAATTTAATTTTGTGTGTGTGAATATATATTAGGAATCAGCTAAGCTTTTTCATAGCACTTTTTTGTAAATTAGATTAATGAGGTTTCACCTCTTTCTAACATCCTTTAAGTGATGCAGCCTCACCGTTTTCCATCGGAAGATACAGTCCCTGTGTTCATTGAAGTAGTGTGTGTACGGAATCGGTTAGCTAGGCATTAAGGACAATGCTGTTAGAGAATGCGGAGTTCTGTTGCTCAGTTCCTTTAGAAGACTGAAAAACAAAACAAAACAACCCCACCCCAAAACCCGCATATAATAAAAAAAAAGTAAAAATAAAAATTTCAATAGTGTCAGTAGACCCTGCATGATTCAGGTGACCGATAATGAAAGAGAATTATTCCTAAGTTACAGATTCCTGATTTGATTTCCAGGTAAGACAGTGATAGAAGTCACTAACATCCCTTTTCCCTGTTTGGTCCAGGCTGATGGTCTTGGTCTGTGTTCTGTATTTTGTCACGGTTCTTGCCACTAGCAGTTTTTGAAGAAAGTTGAGTGATGTCTTGAGGGCATCCAGCTGCGCGTGGTTTCCCTGTTGGGGGAGCGACACTGAGGGGTGATGGAGGGGAGAATTTCTGTCCTCTTTCAAAGAAAGTTGTTCATACTGGAAGTTTTGAAGCAGCTAAGTGGCTTGCTTATCAGTGGGGCTGAGGGATTATGTTGGGTATGGTGGAGAGAAATGGGAACAGGAGGGAGAGAAACCCTCCCAAATGACCTGGAAGCGGGGCGGGAGGCGCCCGGGGCTCTGTGCAGAAGCTGGAGCCCTGCCCTGACCCGCAGCGGGTGCTGTGATCCGCAGTGACCGTACGTGGTGCGTGGGTTCCCACGTGCCGCAGAGCGCTGCTACGCCTACCCGTTGGTGCTGCCCTGCTGCCAGCCTTGCTGCATGATCTGCTCTTACTGCCGCTGCGGCCTTTTCTGATTGTCAGGAGATTCCAGGGATTCCGGAGCACCTATTGTAGCGCAGTGGGTCCAAAATACCCTTTTTTTTCCTTTAAATTTTAGGTGCCCACAGAACACATTTATCAATTCGCATTGTATTGATGACTTGGGACAGTGCGTTTATCCTCGTGTGTCCTCATACTGCGTCCTTCATGCTTTGTTCTGACACCAGCGCTCCTGCTGAACTCTGTGGCTTTAATATCTAGGAGTTATTTGTTTACAGAGTTCTTGTGGCAGCTGAAAAAACTCTCTGCCTTGACCCACACTGTTTCTTTGCAAATGACTAGCGGTGTTGGTAAATAATAACTTTAAAAGAATATGGAGTTGGTATTTGCATTCCTGAGCCAGTGATTGTTGTTTTATAATTTAGCTTCCTTATTGGAGACATGATTAGATATATGACTCCAATACTGAGAAGCAACAAATCTGAACAGAATCATAAACCCTCAGCTTTCTTGGGTGAGCAAAACTTAAAAAAAAATAAATTCTTTCTCTTAAAACAAGCTTAGAAATTTTTATGCATTTATATGCATTGTCTAATACTTAATTTAGTTAATACCTAGCAATTACCTGTACAGAAAGTGTTCTTGAAGAAAATACCTGGTTTTCCAGAAAATGAGCCTTTACCTTCAAATTATTCACTTAAATGTATTTAAAAGAATGCCCCAAACTCACAGATTTCCATCCATCACCTTCATGGTGTGTTTTCATGCTATGTAAATAAACTGTTGTCAGCTGGTGCTTGGTGTAGGAGAAGGACACAATGGGAACAGTGACTGCCACGGTGACTGGAGAGCGGTGACACTGTCTGTGCGACTGTGCGTCAGCCTGTTCTCCCCGCTGCCGCTGCGCTGCCCTCCCGGCTAACCCGGACTTTGATCCCTGAGCGCTCCTCTCCCGGAGCTCTGACGTGTCACCCGCAGTCACAGCGGTGGCCAGAGCAGGACCCGCTTTTTTGGCCGGTACCTATGGAAAAGTTTCTCGGGCCGAGATATTTACTGCTGATAGTGAGCTGTGAGGGGGTTGCCGATGGGGATGGGTTTAACTCAAAACAGTTTCTGAGAACAGTCAGTGTTTTAATATAATATTGATTCAGAGTAGTAAAGAGAAGTGTTTTTCAGTATGTTCAGTACATACTGTGTAAAGTCCCCTTCAAGCTGTCCGTTGCGTTCTGGGTTACAGATGCCCCTCTGAAGGAACGCCAGCTAATCGTAAAGAAAACTGAACCTATCCACGATTCGCTTGTCTCTGACTTGTGTGATCCTCTGCGAAATTAAATATAGCGCCTGTTAGATTTCACAGCTCTGCTCGGGCGACCTTATCTTTGCCTTCACGCCTGCTTAGAGCTGTTGTAAAAGATCACTTTTGGAGAAGCTGCCTGAAAATCTTCAATAACACTGCGCGTGGCACAAAAAATGTTGGTGGAGGGCATTTGCAGTTGTGTATCTGTTACCCATGAATTGAGCCTGAGCCTGAAGTCAGTCATTAAAACCAGATGGGACTACAAACCGGAATAGACTTGCCTTGCTTTGTCACTCCAACAGATTGTACAGTATCTTCAAGAAACAGCAACATAAACGTAAAACTTAAACTGTCTTTATGGTTCTTTTTTTCCAGTGCTGGATATATGAAATTTAAATACTAGCTGCATAAAATTCGTATTTGTTCAGCAAATCTTCTGTATTCCAGGGGTGGTTTGCAGTGTCATTTAAGTGCTGAGCGTGTAGCCATGGTTTTGTTTCTCTCTAGCATCCAACCTCTACGGTGTTTTACCCAGCAGATCTTGAAATGCTTGTCAAGCTTTGCATAGACACAGCTTAATCCCTTTAAAACAGTATTAACTGGTGCGATCTTTTAAGGAGACCTTCGGATCATGTTAATTATTGTGTTTGCTTATTTTGCTAATTAAAATAGACACTATGTAGCTGGATTTTGCTTAAAAAAAATAAAAATCAAGGCAACTGATTGGCCAATGTCTTCCAGCTCCCTGGAGCTGCCATCTCATGCTTTGCTCAGAGTAGACCCTTCAGGGGGTTGTTTCTGAAAGATTACATGGTGAAGGAGTACATCAAGTGTCTTGTTTGGGTTTCAGGGTTTTTTATTTGGCAGTGTAGATGTACCCTCTATTTATCAGCTCTTCTTACCATGTAATCAAAACCTAGATAAGCACCCTTTGCCACGATCAGGAGTGATGGGTGAAGGTCCTCTCATTACAGACTGCAATACTGACCGAAGAATAGAGGGAACCCATTCTTCTGATGCATTTTACTCTCAAGAGTTTGTGGGATTTTTTTTTTTTAGAGTAAATCAGAGTGTTTTTCAACTCATTCTTCCCCCCTCCGCCCCCCCCAACTTCCCTGAAATAATGTAATTACAATTTTCTCAAGCATGCGTGTGCCAGGGGAGGAAGGAATTGAACGGTCCGGCTCGACTCTCCTCTGTGGTGGGGCTGATTTGAACCTCTGTGGTCGGGTTGAGTTGTCCTGAGAAGACAGGGCACGGGCGGCCCCTCGAACCACTCGGCGGTTTGCTGTGGTACTCGCTGGTTTTCTCTTAAGGCCTTCGCAGTTTCTCCCGTGTAACGCTGTCGCTGGTTCTTCCTCTTTCTTCCCGACAAAACATGATTCTGCTTCCTTATCTCACTTGAACTGGGCTGACAGTAAATGACAGGGGATCGCGAGTGGTGATGTGTGTGTTACTCGGGAGAAGGCTCAGTAAAAGGAATGGCAGAGCACCCAAGGCTGCGGGAGGGCGGGTGCAGTTGCTGTGTCGTCTCAACGGCGTGATTGTAGGGGTGCGGTTTTATTGATCTTTTTTTTTTTAATTGTGGTTGCTGAAGCTTGACAGTATTAACAGTGTTTGCCAGATGAAAGGTAATTCAGTTTCTATTTTAAATTTACAAAGATGATATTCTTGAATAGTGGCCATTAAAATCTTACTTTGTTTTACCTCTCTCTATAGAGAGTTCCTGTAACTTTTCGTTGCCTATCTACGCTCGTATTCAAAACTTCATCTGCGCGCTGTCCTCTCAGTGTTCTTATTGGCAGCAGTAGTTTTGCTGCCAGAATTCTTTTGACAAATTAATTGTCTCTGTGTCCCTTTGTGAAAACTTTATGACTTTGAAGCTCTGTACTGTCAATTTATCTTCCCTGTGGAAATGCAGCACAGATGGTATGTAACTCAGTGTCCCAGATTCTTATGAGGGGAGACTCACTGTCAGGCCCCCTTGGAACTTTTCCTCTTGTAATTGCTTTACTTTTCAAAACCCTTCTGCTGTTCTTGGGCTAGGACTTTGTGTCCAGTGTTTCCAGTACTTTTATCATTAAGTGCTTTTGGAGATACCTTTTTTTTTCTTCCTCTGAGGTTCTCAACGTAAGAACTGATACTTCTGTACATAACTGTCTTACAATGACTGTTTTTAATGTTAACAGTATAGCTTCTTCTCTTAGGAGGAAAAAAAATACCACCCAAAACACAGATCTTCCCTTACTGGTGACTTAAGATGGTTTGAGTTACCCAGCAACAGATAGTTCCGGCATCAAATAAAAATACCTCATTTTGAGATGAAATATTGTTTGGAACAAGGATTTAAACCATGGTCTGGGTGAATGGCCTTAAAATTGTGAGTTTAACCAGAAGAGCCATAACAGCCCCCTCTGTTGCAGAGGGCTGCTGTAGGACCAGCATAGTAGAGGTTTGTTTATTTGTGTCTTGCATTGCACGCTGATGGAAAGGGTCCGGGTTTGGTGCTAGTGGTGCCTGGAGGTTTTCCGCCTTCCCACTCTCCCTCAGTTCAGGCAGCTGCCAGCCAGACCGGGGGATTGACGTAGCTGAAAAACAACCTACAAAACAAACCTGGTCAGAGTTTTCTTTGTCATCTCTCTCACTTGCCCATCAGAGCAGTTCCCAGATCCCACCAAGCGTCAGCCCACAAGCAGTTGTGGTGATGTATCTGACAGAGCATGGTAGGGAAAGGAACGAGTGAGTTGGAGAAGAGCTGGGGAAGCCGGCATCACCCGCACTGTGCATGAAGCTGCCATCTGCCATAATATTTATTTGCACTGAAACCCAGCCCTATATTATGTAAACATACTCTCTGTTTAAAAAAAAAAATAAAAATCCTGCAGCAGCATTTGTTGCTGACTTCTTGGAGCCTCTGGCTCTTCTTCTGTGGCCCAACTTCTGCATTGAGAGTTATTTATGCGAGTAGTTGTGTTTAAGGACAGTGGAACAAAAGTACTTACAAATTTTAAAGCCTTCCAGCTGTAACCTGAAAACTATTTATCCAGTAGGTGTTTGAGCACCCGTTCCTGCAGAGCATCGCTGCCACAGTCGTCTGAAGCTTGACGCACACACAGATCCTCACACGCAGTCCTGCTTTCTGTTGGGTCTTGCAGGGTTTATCCTTGTAGCAGCTTATGAATCTTTCACTGATTCTTCAGATTTAATGTTGCTGTAGGAAGCGCAAAAGAGGAAAACTATATTTATCTGCAAAGTTTTTTGGTAGTAAAGTTCAACAGTTATTTGAACTCGCGCCTCTGCTTTCCTTGTACAGAGGCTGCTGAGGAGTGAAGCAGTGGCCTTTCTTAGCTGAGACTGCGCCATGGCTCCGAGAGGTCAGTCTGCTTTCAGAGAACTGCTGTTGCCCTTCTTGCATAAAACGAATGTGTAGCTTTGAAAAGGCACCAAGTTGTTAGTAAGTGGAGAAATATCTGTGTTTAGCGAGGCTGTCATAGTGGGAGGAGAAATGCATGTTCCCTTGGCTCCTCTCGTATCATTGGGTCAATGTGCTTTGTTAAATGAGACTTCAAAGCTGTACAATCTTTTATTGGACCTCAAATTCTCGAGATGAATCCATCTGCAGATGGATGAGTTACGCTGCATTGCTCCACATTACTCTGGACAACTGCGAGGTTGGTCTGTGCCTGCCAAAGCGTGGTGTTTGCCGTCCTCCATGTCATGCTGTAAGGTCTCCTATGGATGTGGCTGTATCAGTATGAAGATCACGTAGACACATGTTTATTTGTACATTTTATAGGAAAAGCAGCTTTATGTGCAGCAGTATCAAAACCTGCAACTTTCTCCCTACCTTTAAGCATGTGTGATAGTTGGCTGCCCCGATAACTTCTACAGGGTGTAGGACAGAGGGCGAAGTGCCCGCGATGGCACAGAGAAGTCCAATGGCACTCGAAGCTGCGCTGTGTCGCCTTTCGCCGCGCTCTGTCCTCGTGCCCCGTGGCCCTTCCCGTGGCAGGCACTGCCGCTCTGCCTGCTGTAAAGCAGCCTGACGTGGTGGTGAGTACACTTGCACTTTGGACTCGCGTTCCGTGGGTTGGGGAAGCGAGGCGGTTGCCAACTTGGCACAGGTGCCCCTGTGGGAAAGATTAACCCGGGAGTGTTTGCGGTCTCCCTCTGGCGTGGGGCTGCCGGGAGGTGTGTGGTGCCCCCGCGGTACCCGCGGGGCTCTGAGCGGAGCGGGCAGGAGCCTGATGGGGGAATTTGGCATTTGAAATGAAATGACAAATTCTAGATGTTCTCTGGGCAGTGTCCGGGGCAATCACTGCTATTTCTGAGCTGTGGTGGAGAGTTCCCTGGCTGCTACGCGTCCCTCAAGACTGAGCAATGCTTAATTTGTTTTCCTATGGTTCGTATTTTTATATTAACTAAAATTTCTTCCCAAGTATCAAGATTGATTAGTTCTCTTGCATACAGTAACACCTTCAGCATTCGCTCGTGCTGACTCGTGGTTGCTGTGAAGCCAGGGGCTACAGGGGCCAGCCCGGGGTCGTCGAGCCCGAGGCAAGCTCCGCGTCCCGTCCTTCTCCTCCGTCCTCCAGGGCCCCCGCTTGCTGCGGTTGTTAGTTTGGCCGTCCGAGCGAGTGTGTTATGTGGGAACAGCCTCATCTCTGTTGTCAGAAAGTTTCACAAAATGATTTATGCTTTCTTTGTTTGTGACATGCGAGAGATTGTTTTGTTCTGTGACAAATGAGTACGTAGGTAACTGCTCGGACTCGGGGAGACGGGCAGAAGCACCCTGCTTCTTCTCAGCAGTATAAAAGCATTGCTTTGTTCAGCATGGGAAAGGTTTTTAAAACGAAGACTCCTGTTGTGATGTCTTCATAATTTATCAAAAAGATTTACATTTCGAGTGCCACAGAGTGTTCTTTGTGGGTTCGTTTGTCAGTGGGTATTAATTGGTTGAATCGAGATTTGTTTTTCTGAAATGCATACCATTGAACTAGATGCTGTGAGCACTTACCCATTATCTCAAGAATCTGGCTGTAACAGGGTGTATTGACAGGGTTGCCATGGGCTTTTTATTGTTCTGGATTTCTGCCAGAAGACTATAAATAGTTGGCAAGGCAAGTGGCTCGCCATTAGTGCGGTTACTTGTGGGTCGGCCTGCTGACAGTTGTTCCAGTTTGGTGCAGAATGAAGGAATAGGCTGTCAGGGTCTCTTTTTTTTTCTTTTCTTGTTTGTCTTTGTAGTTGCTCAGTGGATATTGCCTAATAAAAGGTATTTTTACGGGCTATTCACTTTGCAGTGATTGGTGTTATAAATATATGTGTATGTATGTATTGTTTTCTGTTTAGGTTGTGGTAACTCCTGTGACAAACTGATTCATTTCAAACCCTACCATGATACAGATGTTAAGCTTCTGTTCCTGATGAGAATATTCAGATTTGGAGAAGCTACTCAGAAATTTTTATTACTTTTATCTGAAGTTATCTGAAATTGGTGATTGTTCTTCCGGTTCCGTTATCTCTAAGTGGAGGAAGTGAAATTGTACTTGCTTCCACTTCAGGGGCTTTTTCTGTTAGCGGATCGTAATGTGTCAGCAGCAACATCGCTATGAAGCTAAATCTGCGTTATAATCTTATAATCTTCTTCATGCCAGACATATAGGTCATTCTAACTTCAAAAACATTAAGCAAGAATAATAACAATGAACTTGAAGTAAGTGATCTGCAAGCCAGACCGCAGTTCAGGTGCACGTACAGAATGGCTTTGATGGTGAGAGACTGCTGTTTTCAGTGGCAGCTGACGGAGAGGGACAAGAGCACTCTCCAGAACGGTTAGCAACGGAGAATTACATGAACCCACAAGCAGGTAAAAAATTAGTATCATGAGCAGTAATAAAAAAAGTCAGATAATGTTTGAGAACCTCGATTCAGTGACTGCTACATAACCCGTATACGAGCCGTAGTGATGTCGCACCGTCTGTCCCTCTCACCAACCCGGTAATGCTGTTTTGTGTGTTCTGTCATTTTTCAAACAGAATAAAATAATCCCATAGTAACTTCATCAGAATGATTTTTTCCTCTTGGGTCTCTTGGGTGCTGATCACCTGCCTCTGGTGACGTCTGGTGTTCTGCGTTTACTTCAGTTTCAGACAGATGTTCCCCCACCTCTGCTCTCTCCCAGTCTCACTCGCCAGAAAGGCTCCGGCATCACTTTTCTCCTCTGGTCGCCCTTGATGTAAACAACCTGTTTAGATTTTTTGCAGCACCTTTCTAATACTGCTTTTATCTGCTGTCACTTGATTCTATGTGCTTTTTGCTCCTGGATAATAACTGACTCCACAGGGTAACTGTTTTTCTAACTCTAATTTGGCCTGCCTAGTTAAAACCTCTTTTCCTGGCCTAACTAGAATTTTTTTAATGCAATGCAGTCTAATTTTGGAATATCCAGATAGCAAGATACAGTATTCCTAAGAATGTAAGTCCTGTTTGGTTAATACGTTTATCTGGGGGTGAAGGGAGAGTAAACGTTGAGAAGAAATGTCAACCAAAATGTTTGATCGTAGGGCATTTATTTTGTGTATTTTTTCCTGGCATCTGTGACAGTAGAACTCGTATTGATGTTGGTGGGAGCTGTGCAGCTGTGAGACACAGCTGAGGCCTTATAAAGGTGAATTGTGGGGAATAGTTTGTAACACTGTGGGTGTACCACTGCGCGTTGGTGTCTATACAGCGGAGTTAACGAGACTTCTTGAGAAAGTTGTGGCTATCAGTCACTGATTAAAGCAGTGCCAAGGGGTGGGGAAAAATAGCTTAAGAAAATGGCCTGAGCAAGTATTAGGACATTGTTCCTGTTGGTAATTACCAGCTTGTTAATGAGCTGCCTAAAGGCATAGGATGACCCTTAACAGGAGCCGCCAACTTTATGGAGGGAACCCTTGTGGTAAAGACAGGGCAAACTCCAGCTGGTGAGATCCCGCGTGTTTCGGGGTATTGTGCTATAAAAAGAAACAAACAGGAAATGAACGAAACCTGCATTCCGAAATTTGGCACAGAGCCTTTAGGAGAGGGGAGTTTGAGTATTCAACATACGGGCAAGCTGAGGGAAATCAAACGCTGTCTTACCACGCTGTTTGATTTTTCACTTAATTCGATCTCACTTTAGCCAGAAAAGTTCTGGATTTAACAGAAACAAATGTTTTAAATAAATCCTTCTGGTATTAAGCAAAAAAAAAAAAAAAAAGGCAGTCATACAGCGCAACTAATTTGTAGTTGGTTAAATCGAATGTAATCACTCAGTACCGATCTTTATGACAGAATCTGTCCTAAAATTTAAAGTAAAAGGTTTTTATGATGTGTCTGGTTCACTGATCGTATATAGCAATCAGCAGATTGGATGCAAAAAAATATAACCTTTGATTCAAACTCTGCTGCGTGATTTCCAGAGGTCATAATTCTTACAGTACGTGTTGGGGGGGGCACTTGGGTATGCTGCTTCTCTCTGCCCCGCTCTTTTTTCTTTTTTTTCTTTTTTTTTTAAATCTTCTACTATCCAAGAGTTTTACTGTTTTTTACAATAATTGTGTCTGATGATGTCATTGATGAAGCATCAGATAAATTGTAAAAGTGGGAGTTCTAGCCCAGCACGGTCAAACAGCCTGTCAGCGTGCCATAGCATCAGCAGGGAGAAATGTTGTATTTCCCAATTTCCTGAGCAAAGTAAATTGGCAGCGCGCTGGGAAGTTCTCCCAACTATAAACAGGTCTGAGTAGAGTGGGAACGAGCTCCAGCCGTCTGCAGTTCTGGTGGTCAGCGGTGGACATCTGACTGTTGTTGTTCGTGAGAAATCATAGACTGTGTGACTTGGAGACACTCCTCCCTCCCCACCCCCCTTCCTTCTTGGACCCCAGTGAAATTTCATACTTTAGTATTTGTCCGTGTTTTGTAATGGGATGAGGCTCCACTGCACCGTAGTATGCTTTGCCAGTTAATACTGGTCTTGGTACTAAATCCCCAAATATGTAGCGTCAGTGACAACTTATATAGTGACAGCAATATTTTGTGCATTGAAATAAGATGGGTGGGGGCTGGAAGGGTGCCGAGGACTCTGCCTCCCAGAAGTGGCGAGGCTATTAAAAAATACGGCTGTACCACTTAAAGGGGAAGACGGAGAAGAAAACTGCACTGTAGTAGACAGCGTTGTATCTATTTGTATGCAGTGTCCTGGTTTTCATTAATTGGCACTACTGATAAACATCAGTCAGTTCTCTCTGCAATTAATACGTCTGAACTTTAAAACAAAAAATAACCACAAACCAAAACAAAAAAACCCACTTGATTCTTCTGACTGTGTGATTGATCGAGTGAGAATCTGGCAACTGCTCAATTCAGGCAGCTGCTCCTAAGCACACCTGAAAAAATGTCTTAATTTAGGTAACCCATGTTGTTAAACACTTGTAGGATACGCTTCTGTTCATCCTGTTCTCCTCCTAAACTGAGGTTTGTTTGTAAAACAAACTCTGGACAACAGTGGTGGCACCCTTAAGAAATGAAATGCTGCAAGGTGCAGGGTTCTGAAGAGTCAGTTTAGTAATGAGAAAATGTAATTAGGGGCCAAAATAAAATAAAACATGTTTCAAAATAGTTTAGCTTGATGTGAGATCATGTATTCCAAGTATTTCCTTAATTCTTCTCTGCTAGGGGAGAGTATTGTATTAGCTGGTTTGCTCTGTGGAGGTCAGGATTGCTCTAGTGAATCGTCTTTTGTAGAGGCTGCAGGCAAGTCTGGTATCCGAGAGGTTTGCAGCAGCTTCTAGATTTTGGAGGATCGCAGTGATGCCAGTGTCGGTGTAGGCAGTTCTAAGGACCTGCAATAGATCTCATACCCATCTGTGTGAGCTCCTACACCCCAAACAGTGAAAGATTTCTGATGAGCATTGTGGAAATGAAGGCTTTTGTTTTCTGGTAAAACTATAAGCACAAGGAGGAGTGGAAAGCGTTCAGAGGCCAAAGGGACTCAGACATAGAACAGAGGACAAACAATAGGGAGGTTCTTGGCACAAGCGTGTTTAGGGGAAAAAAATCAGCTCAGGATTTTGATTTTGGTTTCTATTTTAGCTGTTTGCAATCTGTGTTTGGTTTTAATTGATTGAAGTGTGTGGTACCTGAGCACCGTGTGCAGCTCAGCCTGCTATATATTTTTTTGTTCTTAGTTTAGCAGTTCACACACAACTTTATTTCATTGAACATTTCTGGTATTGTACTTCCTTTATTACAAGAGGAAATGTGTTAATGTTGTGCTTGAAGTTGTTTCATTTCTTTTTCAACCCTGTTTCTGGAAATTCTAGTCTAACCAGATCGGTAATGCTGTTTCGGTTTTGGCAGGTAGAGAATGGGACGGAGCTCTGGCAGCATTGCTCCTGCTGAGCTCTGCCGGGTGACACCGCCACCCCGGGCTTGTATCGTGTAGAGATTTCCCTTCCTGTTCTGCCAAAGCAGAGGTGATCTCACCCTTTCACAAATCGTTCCAGTTGCCATTAGTTTATAAAAGTCACAGGTTGTGTCAGGTGAAGTGTAAAATGTTGCAAGAGAAAGTCTGCTGTTTTTTTTTAAAAATGAGTAATTTCTTTTTTTTTTTTTCCACAGGTTCTTTAAAGAACTTGAAGCAAGACATCAGAACAACATCTTCATTGATGATATTAGTGATATAGTTGAAAAGCATACTTCTTCAACCTTTGATCCGTACGTGAAGTACTGCACCAATGAAGTCTATCAACAGCGAACACTGCAGAAATTACTGTAAGAACTAATTTTAAAATACGATTGCAAAATCAGCCCCTTTGTAGCAGGAGTGAGTAGTAGGCGGTGGTATTCGGTGCAAAACCTATGGCTTCCAACTGAGCGTGTACTTACACGCTCGGCTCTCCTTATGCACGCGTTCCTCTGAAGTAATTGAGAGTGAAACCATGCCTGGCTGCAGAGGCCGATCCTGTTTGTGGTCATGTGTTACATTCCCTTTCCACTGATAAGTACAGTTTAATCAGTGTCAAAGACACACTTTCCTCGTGTGTTACGCGAGTCTGTCTGCACTCAGGGCTGTCTGTGGGAGAACTGGAGGTTTTGAAGCGTCACTACTGGTTTTGCATATCTAAGCAAATAAAGCTGAGGGCTTAGCTGATAGGACTCCTTCAAACCACACTTTCCTATTAATAAAGTAATGATTTATTTAAAATCTAGCAACTTTCACAATTCTTTGGTAAAACATACCATCTAATTCTCTCCCCCTTTTTCCCACCAGAGCCACAAATCCAGCGTTCAAAGAGGTGTTATCACGGATCGAGTCCCATGAAGACTGCCGGAATTTACCAATGATCTCTTTCCTCATTCTTCCCATGCAGAGAGTTACTCGTCTTCCCTTACTGATGGATGTAAGAACAGAGTTATTCTATTTGTCCTTGATGCATGTTCTTTCAATGTTAGCATTCCCGCATATTCAATTCCCAGTTTATTTTAGTCTCTTCGTATCTTCTCACTTACACCAGGTGCAGGGCTGTGGATACTGGTCTGTTGGTTTTGAAGTACTGTGCAATTTGTTTGCTTGCTGTGACCGGTAACCCCTGCTCCTGACCCCCATTCAAAAATGAAATATTTAGACATTCTAATAGAAAAATTGTACAGTAAAGAGTCAAAATGATTTTGAAATCAAGGATGAACCTAGCACAGAAATTGTATGTAGTGTTAGGATTAAAATTAAACTCCACGGTTTAAAAAACAAGGCTTCCTATCAAACAGATTAGATAAGGGGCCTTTTGCAGTAAATACGTACTTTCGGAAACAGGGTCGTTGAGACCCTCAGTTAAGAGGGTCCCAGTGTAACCCTGGAGAAGGAACCCGAGGGCGCGGGAGCCCTTTGAGCGGAGCAGTATTGACAGCCCGGGTTTCCCACCAGCACGTTACGCTGTGGATGTTCCCTTCCTGTGCAGGTTACGGGGCGGCTCGGGAAGGGTGGTGAAGTGCAACTGAGTATTGGTGAAGCAAAGTTAACGCCAAGGTTCATGGTATTTCAGTTAACATTCTAGAACTAAACTTATGAGCTGGACCACCAGCAATAGTGCAGATTAAAATCCAAGTTCTGGCATTAGTAGGATCCAGAAACAGGACTCATAATTTTGTTTTCCTATATATTTGCAAGTTGTGCATTGATTAATTTGATTGATATCTGGATAGTTACTTTGTTCGTTCATGGACAGTGAATACTTTCTTCTCTGTAGTGCATTTCTAGATTAAAAAAAATGGAATAGTACTCTAGTATTACTTCAGTGTGTCACTAGGTGTGCCTTCCCCCCCCCCTTTTTTTTCTTTTTCTTTTCTTTGCCTCCTTCCCCTCTTCAGCTAAGAGAATCTAAACAGGCAAACAAGCATTTTATTTTCCACTGTTTCAGTTCAGTTTGTTTGTTTTTCTTGGAAATGGTTGTGAATTCAATTTTCAAGGTTTCAGTTCCAGAAATACAGCTCCAACTACCTTCAGAGAGGAGGGAACTTAATTATATGAAGCAGTGATCTAGTGTTCTCTCCTTTATCCCAGTCCACAGCTTTAACTTCACCTCTCTGATTTCAATTAATATGTCTGTAAAATTCTGTATTTGTTACAATCTGTACTTCTTAGTCCTGTGAAGTAACTGACGTTTTATTTCAGACGATTTGTCAGAAAACTCCGAAGGATTCACCAAAATACGAGAACTGCAAGCAAGCTCTAAAAGAAGTGAGCAAGGTATGTTCTTAAAGGTTTAATATGGATGCAAAATTTTTCCTGCTTTGAATTTTTTCCTACCCAAATTGCACTGGATGCTTTTGTCATTTCAAAAATCCACTGTGCGAAGTGGCTGCTTTTGGGTTTTGTTAGTCACTTGAGAATTAATTTTCATGTTCATTATTCATTTTGTTCACCTGTTTCATGGTATAGTTGGACAAATTTATCCTATTTGCTGCCACTCATTCCAACAGAGAGCCGTGTGGTGGACCATATGTATTTNTTTTTAAAAAAAAAAAAAAAAAAGAAAAAGCCAAAACACTGTCCTAACAGTAGAGACAAAGTCTGATTCTTTTGTAAATTTCTGCAGCACTTACTTGTCTAATAAATTCCGGCTCCTTCCATTTGAACCTGAGCAATCAGATTACCAATATTTTTTTAAATTGGTGGGAAATTCCAATCCATCTGCTGAATGTATTTATACTCTGGAAACAGACAACTCTTTAAAGCAGAACATTGTGGTATGATAAGAAAATCTATGGATCTGACTGGCTGTTTTTTGCCTCCAAGATCTCAGAGTTCCAGAAAGTACAGTACATCATAGACTGTGAAATGTGAAATACTGGGCACTCTTTATTAAAAAAAATTAAATATCTTTTTCTGTAGTTGGGGCTAGACATTACCTTGGGCTTTGAACATTCTTGTCTACCTAAAGGGAAAAAATTATGTTTTCCATCCATAAATAATGCAAACAAGAAGAGTACTGAAAAATAAAAACTCTGAATTGTTTTATTTAAGAAAGGTGACCAGGGATTTTTTTTATGCCTAAGTTATTGTCTGTCTATTGCTTAGGAAAATATCCTAAACTTGATAGCGCTCAACAGCTGCCAGCGCAATTGGGTTTTTCTGTAGGAACAGTGTATGGTGTGTGAGGTGTTGGATTATAAAAGGAGGAAAGGCCCGCTCACGCTTGGGAAGTCCGCGCCTGCTGGAGCGGGATTCAAGGGTCTCGTGCCCCTGTTTTTCTGTGCTCCCCACCCCCATGAGGTGCGGCCTTCCAGTACCTGAAGGGCACCTACAAGAAAGTCGGAGAGGGGCTTTTTACAAGGGCACGTAGTGATAGGACGAGGGGGAACGGCTTCAGACTGGAAGAGGGGAGATTTAGATCAGATATTAGGAAGAAATTCTTGGCTGTGCGGGTGGTGAGCTCTGGTCCGGGTTGCCCCGAGAAGCTGTGGCTGCCCCATCCCTGGAGGTGTTCAAGGCCAGGTTGGACGGGGCTTGGAGCAACCTGGGCTGGTGGGAGGTGTCCCTGCCCTGGATGGGCTTTAAGGGCCCTTCCAACCCAAACCCTTCTGTGATTCTCTGACTCTACGTGCAGGCTTCAGTAAAACTGCAGCATGCTTTAAAAATGCTTTCTGAAAGTCAACCACAACGAAACACTTTCCTGGGACACTGTTTGCCTTAGTTTAACAAGATGGTACTGCAAAGTGTGTGTGGAGTTTCTTCTGTGAGAGCATCGGGGCCGTGGTAGACATAGCGGTGTGTGGTGCTGATGTCTCAGTCTGGGAGGTTGGTTGTTTTGGAGCTGATCACTAACTTGTCTCAGAGAGCTCTAACCCTTCGCAGTCAGAACTTCTGGCTGAACCTTTGTACTGTCTGGGCTCCCCTGAAGAATAAATAATTATCATAGTATTGTGGGATAGTTCCAGTTGAGGAGGCTCTCGGGAGGCTGTCCAGTCCAGCCTCAGAGCAGAAGTGGGTGGCAGGTCAGACCTGGTCGCTCGGGGCCCCGTGCAGTCTGGTCTTGAAAACACGATGTCTGTGACCCAGCATGAAAATGTCGGTTCTTTTGTAATTTTTATGCTTCCTCAGAAGTGTGTTCTATAAAGGAACAAAATTTGTATGGCAAGTCCTGAGTAAATGAAACCTGTTAACTAATGTCTCGTTTCTAGCTGGTGCGCTTATGCAACGAAGGTGCTCGGAAAATGGAAAGGACAGAAATGATGTACACAATTAACTCCCAACTGGAATTTAAAATCAAGGTACGATGGTGATATTTCTGACTATAAATGGTTTACCACATGAATTGTTTTGACTGCGTGTTAGGTTTCAATAGGTTCATTGGCAGCATAAAGTAAATTAGCGTAGGCTGGAATATTGGTGTGACTTTTCTGTTGTGGAAGACAAGTTCATATTGTGTGGTGGCTGAAGCCCTGGAAGCTCAGAGTGACTGAGGAGGTCCAGCTTCATGCTGTTCTACGTAATGCGTAACAAAGTGTTGATGTCTTGTCACAGTTCACACGCAGAATCACACGTTGCTCTGCCTCTGTGTCCGTCCTTCTCATCGTTCGTTTCCTCAAGGCTCATCAGAGCTTGGTCGCTTTTCTGTCTCTCTCTTTCCTCCTCACATAAAACAAGAGCAGAAGAATGCACAGCATCAGTTCCAATTTGTACGAGAACCATTGCGGTTCTCCGCTGCAGACGGAGGCGGTGGCACAGCGCACTCCTGGCTCACTGACGAATCTGCTGAGCTCTCCTGCGCAATGGGGACTTTTCGGATGGATTAAGGAAATGTTTTGGGGGGAGGTATTGCATCGCGGAGCAGTGCTGTTTCTCACTTCAGCACACTGTCTGGCTCTGTGTGAACAAGTTCGGATGAATCTCATCCCACGTGAATTGACTCTCCTGTGAGCTGTAGATAGTTCTGATGTTTTGCTTAGATTTCAAACTGCAGTTGAGGAACGAATTGTGTGGGTTTTTTAAAGAGTTAATTAGTATTTATAACTGATACAGTAAACAGTGGAACTTTAATGGCATCTTCATATCACACAGTAATTTTGCAAAGATATGATATGTCAGGATAAAAATGAAAACTTTTGTCAGGTATTTTTATTTTAAGTAGAAGGGTTATTATATAGCAAAATTGTTTTTTTAATATATGTTGAATTAAGTATTCTTTGCTGTAAAGACAAAGTAAGCTGCTGTGAAGATTTTGCCATTAGGAAAACTGGTTTGTAGTCTGTTCCTTTCCCTGTGGGAAGCAGATGGCCACCACTGGTCCCGGTTTTGCAGATGCGAGAGCCCTGTACAGTTCTGCCCTGTGCACGCCGGAGCTAGCAGCCAGTAACAGCAACTCTCTGTATTTTGTTTTTCTGTCATTTTTATGCAAGTTTTTTTTCCTTTGTGCATCTTAAGTATAACCACTTAGTGGTTTAGAGCTTATCTGTGGTTTGAGAGCTCGCCAGCTGGTATATAAAAGACTGCTTTGGCCAAGTTTCAGTACATTTTAAGTTCTGACGGCTTGTTTTGCATAGAAAGGAGATGGTATACGTGATGTACTCTTTTGGCAATTAAGGAAAAATTAATAGGAAAGTAAAAAGCTGCCTCTGGAATATAGTCAATTAGGAAAATGTGATGAACTTGCTTGGAGCACAGATTAGAGGAATTTTTAGTTCATCCTCAAATAGAAATTGTTAAAGTACTTTTTGTTTGTAAAACAATCATTGTGGTGCTGTAATTCTGTTTTATAACCGTTATAAATTAGGTAAACTATTTCTGTTCTCGCTCAACCTCATAGAGTGTTTTGGGATTTTTGTTTAACTTTGTTAGATGTAGCTGTAGCACATTTCATGGGAGTACAAGAGAAGCTACTCAACTGTTACTTTTGTACATGGCTAATCTGTAGAATTTAATTTTTAATTAAGATTCATAAGTTTTAATTGTTAAATTTTTCATCTTTAGCACCAGAAAGGTGGTGGGTTTGGGGATTTTGGGTTTTTGGGTTTGGTTTGGTTTTTTTTTTTTTGCAAACACACTTTTGTGTTCATGAAACAAACTTGTTTGACTTCTGTGTTCAAGGAGCCTTTAGCCCAAACTCTTCCATTTGGTAGTCACAAAAAGCGCGATGGTGTCACTGTCAGGGTATGGTCGGATGTTTCACATTCCTGTATTGTCTGATGGAACCGTTACTGCATTTCGGGAAATACAAAAGCCATTTGTTTAAAAATTTGATTTTCGTGTCACGTGAAGGCACTGAACCAGCAGAGTTTGGATTGAAAGTAAGCCAAATTTTTTAAAGCCGAACGTCAATGTAAAACTGTCTTTGATTTCAGTGATGGAGCTCGGGAGCTCCTCTGGGATTGTTGTATCGCAGTACTGAGCTAAACAGTCTTCAACCTGTGAGGTTTAATGACGTGTCTTTAGTGAAATGACCATCCGTAAGAGCAGTGGTACAATGCAGCCCTAGGGGAAAGTAATAAAATTGGATCAATAGAAGTCTTAAGTTAGCCACTGATCTGAGTGACAGTATCAATTAATGAACTTGAAATAACAGTGATTTATAACCAGATTGATTTACTCTGATTCACTAACAGACTTGGATACAATCTATTTGTGAAATACGGATTTGAAACAAAATTCTGCATTTCCAAATTAGAGAATACGGTAGAAAATGCATTTAATAAACTAATGGCTAATATAAAACTAGAAACCTACAAAAAGGTCATATAAATCAGAACAGAACGTGTGAGCTTAGATTAATTGGGAAGAAATGTCCAAAGGAATTTCTTCAAGATTCAATACACCGATACTATCTTGGTAGCACAAATGTGAAAATACCAATAATCGTAGCAGATAACTGACCTCTGGTGTTTCTCAGTAGTCATTTTGAAACAATAGAAGTTTTGAATGGTCCCTAATGTGGGTCTGCAGTATAGCAAAGGTCTTGTTCCGTGGATGTCTGTGCTCACGTACCAGGTGAGGGTGGACGTCCATCACTGCCAGTTCTGGGTATACTGGGACACAAATCAGACTGGGGCAAGGTAAAAAGTTTAAGGCTTCTTTAATTTGTAACAACCCACAGTAGCTGCGGAGCGCTGCTAGGCTTTGCAGTGCGCTACCCCCAAGGGGGAGCACGGGGCAGAGCTCTGTGGTGCTGCGGGGTGGCAGAAACAGCACCTTTGGACTAATTTTGTCATGTGCCATTTCAGAGTCACTGTAAAATCCTACCTCAAACTTCATTAACAAGGGGGTGGCTGCACGTAAAATTAGGGAGTTAATGTTTTGTTCTTCCAACAGCGAGATGACAGTCAAAGCAGTGTATTTTGGGTTTGGTGTAGAACTATGGGGCAAGTATTGACAGGCTGAAATTAGCTCAGTAAAGGGCAGCTAAAGTGCTTAAAGGACATAAAAAGCCAATCCATGCAGAATGAAGACAGCTGACAAACTGAATGAAGAAGTATCTTTTACAAGCATGTGAAAGGTGTTTTAAATGAGGGGAAAAAAAGCAGTTGTGTGTTCATTAGTCTAATTGTGCAAGACTGATAATTTGAACAACAGGAAAGCAAGTAGGGAAGTCTGATAAGCAGAAAGCCAGTTACATTGAAAGTAGAAACGAAAATTTGTTTATTTAGCTTGGGATGAAGAAAAATATATAAGCTCCATAAAATTTAGTGGAAAGCACCCGTTTACTGCAGCAGCTCTTGGGTACAATTAGTAAGCGTGGGCAGAGCAGATGCCTCTTGTTCTCCGGTGGTACTGTGCGGAACCCGTAAGGGACGGGTGGTGCAGCTCAGGCTTTGCCTGCAGACGTTACCCGCTGCGCCTTGTCCTTTTGGGCACCAGCCTGGGGAGGGCACCCGACGTCTCCAGATGCTGTGTCAGCACGTGGGCAGTACCCAAAGGTGCACAGAGACGAAAGGACCGGCATCTTCAGTGTTTGAGTTGGGACCCAGACAGGGGGTTCCAATGACGAGGAGTGAAACCAAGGGAGGTCAGTGTCTTTGCTTAGCACATCGCCGGGTGACAGCACAGTCTAGCAGAAGGGCCCTGCCCGCTGTGTGCCACTGAAGACACGTTCCCGCATAGCAGCTCTGCTCGGTTCTGCGCTAGCAACAGTCAGTGAGGTCATCGACTGAGGAATCCTGGTCGGTGGGACAGCTGCCAGCACTGCAATGGACCTTTGTCCTTCTGGCATCGTATGTCGTGGTACAGCTTCAGAGATGATCTGTTCTCTGTATGACCAGGACGTGCAGCCTTACATCTCCCTCCACGGTCGTGGCCCAGAGAAACAAAAGGTCCTTCTATGGTGTCTGTTTCTCGCGCAGTTGGGAATAATTTGGATTAATAAAGCCTGGTCTTCACAGTAGGCAGTATGATCCTCTTTGGCTTGCGTCAGCTGCGGCGGGTGTTGGTCTCACCCTAGAGAGAAATGGAGATCCTGCTCCACAGAACATTCAGAGTTCAGCTAGATAAAGAGTAAGAGGAGGTATACTATCCTTAATTATCCATCTTAAATAAAGCTGTGACAGATAACTGTGATATTTGAAGAGCCTCTAATGACAATAGCAAGTACCTGGAAAACGTCCCTTCCTGCTGTCAAGGGGGAAAAAACATAAGCGGTTTGGTATGGAAATTACCTTGGAAGAATGATTCTTCCTACACCTCATGAATTGAGGGATGAAGGTTTAGGCAAACCTGACTGACCTTTCCTGGAACCAGTGGCACACGCACAGTCAGTTGTCCCCTCTGGTCTGAGAGTGCTCTGCCGAGCTCTGGCCCACACCTCGTCACAGCAGCGTGCCCCGAGCGGTCTGACCTGCCCGGCCCCTTCAGCTGCAGCAGCAAAGTGCAAAGCAGTTGTGGTCAAGTGTAACAGTCGCCTTTTCTGACAAAATGGAAGACAGAGAAAAAACAAGCTGAAGTTCATCCTGAGGAAGGACAGTTACTTATTAATACGACCTTTCCTACGTGGATGCCTAAAGAGCTGCCCTCTAAAAGCTTTCAGACGTGTCTTTCAACCGCTGCTGAATTTATGATGTCATGAGCAAACTATATTGTTTTGGCGTGACATGGACAGCTAACTCAAACCCTGCATATCGCACGCTGCTTTACACGTTCTTTCGCAGAGCTGTCTTGGAACTTTAGTTTACTTACAGAGCAGAAATGGATGTTACCACATTTGATTGCTGAGCCTTCTGGCATTCCTCACGGACCTTACTTTTTAATGTAGAAAAATTCTGCATACTCTGAACATCTCAATAATAATAATAATGTTCTTAATAATAATAATGTTCAGTACTGTACCCTAGTACAGTACGAATCTAATCTTGTGTGCTGTCTCCAGGTCTGTTTGTCTGTTTTAACATACTCACAGAATATGTTAAAGTGGGTTGTGCAGTGTTTTTATCTGGTATAAGATTTTACTTTTTTATTTATTCTGTGCATGGTACAGAACACGGCAGCAGAAAGAAGGCACAGCATCGTTTTAGCTGGCCTTAGTGGTGCGACAAAAGGCAGGCGCAGTAGCCTCATATTTGAGACGAGAAGCTGAAGCTCTTCCCGATTGTTTAGGTAGAAAACCTGTGAGGTACCCAGGGGAAAACCGAGAGTTCGTACGTGCTTAAAGAATGATTGCTTACTCTACAAAAACTTACATATTCCTGGAAGACAGTCTTTTTAGTTTTAATCTCCTTAGGAGATCTCGCATAGTTTCTTCCATCCCAAGTATGAGCAATCAAGTCTGTTCATTTTTATGTTAGATGAGCAATTGTCGTGCATGAGTGATTTTCAAGTATTTGCAGACTATGACTTGGGTATTATATGAACGATGAAGATACCTTAAACCTTGATAACCTGTTTTGTGCTTGTACTCGTGATCTCTGAGCTTTGAGTTTATTCAAGCATTTTTTTTCCAAAATCTGTAGTACTCTGATTTTTAAAAATCTCTACTTTTAAAGGATTACCATGTTATTTTCTTCCTTTGTAGCCATTTCCATTGGTTTCCTCTTCACGATGGTTAGTGAAAAGGGGTGAATTAACAGCATATGTAGAAGACACTGGACTTTTTTCTAAAAGAACTTCTAAGCAGCAGGTGTACTTCTTCCTCTTTAATGATGTCCTCATTATCACCAAGAAGAAGAGGTAAGAGCGTCACCAATATAAAATTGCCTTTGTGTTCAACTCCTTGAATCGCAGAGAGAACAGCTGAGTTACCCTCTCTTAAAATTACTGTGACAGTTGCGTGTGCCTCCCCCGGGGAAAAGAAAACCAAAGCTTTCTGGCTTTGGACCGGCAAAGATGATTGCATCCACAGCACTTTTGCGTCTGTTCTAGCCACGTGCTTGTTTGAAAGAACAAAGGGGTTTCAAAGAGAAGTGCACCCGGTACATCTGCAGCATAAAACAGGAGGAAATGTGGATTAAACATGTTTGAAGTCCAGTAAACACTTGTAAAGCCATTTCTATGTTTTAATATGCTGTGTCAGAGAGAGTAAATGAATTAAGAAGTTATTTCAGTTTTCTAATACTGTTCTATTGGACTGTGTTTAGAAATGACAAGTAACTGCTTGTTAAACAAGATTTATTTTTTGCAAATGCAATTGAAATTCCAAATTGTCAAACAAATTTAAAAGTTCATCCTTGATGCCTTAGCAAAGGGAGAGGTTTTGGAAAGATAGAGAAGTAGGAATTTTCATTCCCCTCTTCGCTTTCCACACTTGAGCTGTTTTTGATAATGTATGGGATACAACTTTTAGCAGTCTCCATTTAAATTTTTATCATTAAATTTGAGGGATGTTTAGAATAATTAAATGTACTGGAATTTACATCCTCTGCTGTTGCTGTTAGATAATACTTGATAGATAAACCTTGTTCCTGAGGCTAAAAACTGTTTTGAAGAATAATTATCTTGCTTGGCCAGTTAAGCCAAATACCAGCTATTCTTTAAAGACACCCTTTTGTGAAACTTCTAATCCGTAATTTAAGGAAACTTTGAGGAATGAGGTATGATATAAAATCTGGGAAGAAAATGCTAGTACATAAGCAGAGAGAAAGCTAAATGAAAATGGAGGGGGAAAACTAATTAAGTGAAAGGGTGAAGATGGGAAGAAAAGTGAATAGATTTCTCCCCAGCTATCTCAGTGACGTGAACGTGTCTCTGAGATTCAGTGTTTATCAAAGCCTACGCTGAAATGTTTCTGTGAAAGTCTCTTGTTAAATCCCTGGCAGCGCATCACAGAGCTGTATCGCACTTTTTTAAGCAGTGCATTTCTTTTCTCACGGGACTGCTGTTAATGTATTATTGTGTTGGTAGCTAAGTAAATGTTTGAGTTGGGGAAACAGTGAAAATTCTATTATCTGTGTTGTTACACTGTTTATTGGTTTCCTATGTGATGGCCTGTTGTCCAGATTATAAAACAGATTTCTATAACAACATATCTTATCCAAACTTGGGGGCTCTTGATTTAGAACAGCTTCCAGCTGTTGGAATTGAAATGTCCTAAATGGGCCCAGAAGCCAAAATTGAAGAACGCTTCATGTTAATGATCAGATTCACATACTCACTCTACCGAGACCCCCTAAACAAAAGGGATATATAAGTGGAAAGGACTGATTTCTGCCGGTCTCCCAGATGCTCTGAGCATGAAGCATGTCACCAAGTCACCAAGCTTATTATTAATATTTGAGCTGTTGGTGATGTGTTTTCCCACCCACAGTGTTCCCATGGACACCACAGCAGTGGACAGAAATATTTGTAACTAGTTGAGTTTAAATGTTTGTGTTTTTACTCGAGCAGTTGCATTTCAGAAGATTCTTAACATTGCACAGAAAAACCCTCCTCACTACTGTGCTAAAAATACTAATTACTTAGTGCTGCAATCATGCTGTTTAATCTTTACCCAGAAGTTAATCTTCAGCTCTCCCGTCCCAGCAGTTTGCCATATAAGCAGAACCTCGCGCACGCAGCCGGCAGTGGCTCAGTCCCGGCTTCTTAAAGGGCACCTGTCAGAAGCCCTGTTGGTAACTGTAGGTAATTCCAGCCCCACCAGATATGGCGTGCATCACATCCTCGTCTCAGGGACACTTCCCAAATGTCAGATCATCGCTGGAAGAACGGCATTTTTAATCCTGAAGGAACGAGTGTTCCAGAAGCCTTTTCCTAATGAGAACTGTTACATTTTAGCTATAAAAAAGATAAAGGGAGGTCTTGTGTTGGTGTGTAGTCAGCATGGGCCAGAGTTCTTACGTTTTCATTTTAATGATACTTCATTCATCATGTCTTCCTCAGCTAGTTTCACCACCTGATTGAAGGTGCAAGGTTTAACTGCCTTCGCTCGTCCAGTAATCGTTTGGGCTCTGATTGGTGTGCTGTAAGGCCGGAGGTTCCGTCAGCTGCTTCGTCACACCTGCCCTTTGACGAAGTAAGGCAAATGGCTTCTGAGTAATACTCAAGATTGGCCATTGGGATTAGCCCAAAAAGGGACACATGCACTTGTGATGTATGTCATTCTACACAAGAGTTTGGAAAATAAAAATCTGCATTTCAGCACTGCTCAGCTTTTGGTTAATTTGGAACTTTTTTCCTGTTCAGTAGTCCTTTCTTGTAGCCCCTTCTGCTGTGTAGACACAATCTGATTTTTTTTTTAAAATGTCATTTAAAAAAAAAAAAGACTTGTACAGTTTTAATACATTACCTTGAATGAACAGTCGGTGCTAGCATGTGTCAGGACGTCCATGTCTTGGTGGAAAGGCCAACTGTTACATGGTTGGTGCAGAGGAAGGTATCAGTTAACTCTTCTTCATGTGAAGACGGATGTTGGTTGGATTATGGCACAAAGCGAAGAGCTGGGTGGTGTTTGGACTGCTCAACGTTCTCCTCCTGGGCTGCCTGTGCAGCCAGGGGAGAAGGTGGGTCTCTTTGGAGAGCAGTTCTAAGCAGAAGCCTAATTCTGCCTGTCTGAATTGCCCTCTAGAAGAGCATCTTTCTTACTGTGACTGTTGTGGTAGCTCTGGGATGTTAGTTTAGAAATTTGTGAAGTTAAACACTGTGACTGCTCTGCAAAGATCTAAATGTAGACTGACTCTAACCTAAATATTTCATGTATTGTTCATTCAGGTTGTGGTAGTGTTGCTGAACCACTACTGGTTTAACCCTTTTGTTTAATTCTCTAACTCCATTCTCTTTTTGCTCCTTTTCTGGCTTCTGTTCATTTTTGATCCACCTCCTAGCTGTACTGTGAATTGCCACCATTTTGGCCACAGCATCCCCTGCAGGCACCAGTAAACCAATAGCTTATGCTGACACTGGATTTTGAAGGAGTAACATGCAATGTAATTCATCTCTCAAGGGCTGTTCTTTCAAGCTGCCTCATGATTCACGTGCATTACACTACAGTTGTTACTCATGTTGTGCTTGGGAGATTTGCTTTCTCTGGGGCTAGTGAAGAAACTATTCCAAAGCATGATGAAATCAATGCTTTAGTAAAATATAGAATACTTAGTTTAAATACATACAAACATAGAAGTAGTATAGGTATTTCCTTCATCATGAGCTTTCAGTTTTCTCCCTCTTCTAAAGCCCAAGTATGGGTGTAAGTGTCATCCCTACCTCTCCTGCGCAGCTGATGAGCGTAACTGCTGGGTGTAGATACCCGTGGCTCTGGTGCCTGGCACAGTAGAGTTTCTGTAGTGCGCACTTTATAACGGCCTGAGGAGAGCACCAGGCTACAGAGGAGGTGATTTCTCCCATACCTTTTGCAGGCTCGGAAGTGTACACTGTAATGATCTCCTGCTAAAAATAGGATACAGCTAGCTTTGAACTCTACCAAAAGTCAAACGCCTACTTTTATTCCACGTGCCCTCCTGGGACCACAAAGATCTGATTACATATATTAGTAATTAATGCTCAATTAATGAGCTAGCTCTGTGTTCTGCAGAGTTCAGGAGAACTCCACAATTAATAAAGTTTTACTACATACAACTGTTGTGGTTTGGCCTCAGCTGGCAGCAAAGAACCATGTGGCCACTCGCTCAACCCCCACAGTCGTGGGGGGACTTCGGAAGAAAAAGGCAAAACCCGTGGGTTGAGATAAAGGCAGCTGAACAGAACAGCAAAGGAAAGAGGAAAAACACCACCACCACTGATGAAGGAATATATAAACGCGATTACAGTACCACCGCTCACCCACCGGACCCAGGCAGCCCCAGCCTGCCCTGAGCCCCGACTTCCCACCCCCACCCCCAGCTAGCTCCCTGTATAGCCCAGGCATGGCTCATGGTATGGAATACCTTTGTCTCTGCCTCATCCTTGGTGAAAGTAACCCCATCCCTGCTGGAACCAGGACAACAACTAAGCAGCTGCCTCATCCAGCTATTTAGAAAATCCTCCAGTTACATCCTGAGTGCTGTTATATGATTTCAGGTGAACTTCAGAGGGGATTATATCTTGAATGAGTGTACACTTATTGAATATTCTGTTTTCCATAATCCCCTAAGGATATTGCTAGAATCCTGTCTGTCTTAACGGCTCTGTGGCTTGTCAGCTCCTGAGCTACCTTGACAGTGGAATGCAGCTGGACTTCATACACTGGCCATCACCCCGGGGTTCACTGCTGCTTGGGAATGTTACCTGTGCACAGCTGCTTGTAAAGCCATGGGGTTTCTCTGGGTGCTGGGGGTGATTTTATAATAAAGGCAAGCACAAATGCAGAGTAACTTGTATGGAACACCAGGGATTTCAGAGTAGTGCAGCTGGAAAGAGGAAAGGAAATAGGGAGACTGACCATGTGCTTTCTGATAAGGTATAGGGGGTGTAGAATAGATGGTATTACATCAAGAGATATCTGGTCTTCATACAAGGGCCTCTAAAATTTGCGTGCATTCCCTGCGAAGGGATATAAAATAGTCCTGTTGTTTCATGTTCTGAATCTAAATCTAAAAGTTTTTCACTTTGAGGGTGGTGAGGCACTGGAACAGGTTGCCCAGAGAGGTTGTTGAGGCCCCATCCCTNTAAATAAAAGTTTAGCAAAAAAGTTCAGTCTTAAACTGAAAATGAATGTAGACATGTTGGTATTACCCAATTACAGTAATTTTAAAGAATGTGTTAAATGTCTTTCCTGTTACTTCGCTGCCTGGCGGAGCGGATTAGCTTTCCCTTTATGTACAGCTGCTCACTCCAGCACTGCCAGCTTTATCCGCATATTTCGTTATCCGCCTGGAAGGAGGAGAGTTTGTGGAGGTAAAAAGATGAGGGCTGCCCAGTAGTTTCAAATCAGACTATTTTGTTGAATGGAGGTAAGAAATAGGAAGGATTTGTAGAGGTTTATCTTTGCTGATTAATTAATAAAGAATGCATTTATTTGTTACACGAATGTACAGACTAGATTAATTAATAAGGAATGCATTTATTATTCATTACACAAATGTATAGACTACATTTCTTTTCCAGATGCAAGATTCCCAAATAACTATAGCAGCATTCCAAGCTGTTTTTGCTAGTTCCGCCCTTGGCTAGGCAGGGATTGCCCACACTAAAATACTGAGCTGATGTCTTTAAAAAACAAAACAAAACACACCAACAAACAACAAACCAACAAAACAAAACACACCCCTTACCCCCCTAAAAAAATACCTTTTAGCGTCCTGGGGTTGTATGTGCAGAAATTAAAACTTAGCTTTCCACCTGCTGAAATATTGAAGATTCTCCCAGCTTCTCGGTGTGCTCATGTTAAATTCCTTTAATTAGACCAAAACCTGTTTGTAATCTGTGTTCTTTCTACTCTGGGACCCAAGAAGTCACGTATATTGGCATAATGAAGCTGGCTTCATTTTTACAGCACTCTGAAAGAGTTTGCTGTGTCCATCTCATTTCCTATGTGACTTATTTTTTTACTCTAAGGAACATGGAAACAACAGTCTGATCAAAAGCTGGGTTCACCAAAACTGGGTGGAGAGTTTTTAAAGCCATTTTAAGTTCTTGCAACAGTGTTCTTGGACGTTTGTCCCTTTGTCAGTGGTACCTGAATGGGGAGTTGTGATTCCAGCCCTCGGAGTGGAAAGCACCAGCGGATTGTGGGGAATTGTTGGCACCACTTTCAGACCTGGAGAAAAAGAAATAAGAAAGGAAAGTGTTCATCATCTTACGAGCTACAGCGATTTCAGTCCTTCTATATGATAGAACTAACTAAGCTTGTCTGTCATTGCTTCTGCTTCCTTTGTAAAGCCCCCAACCTCCCCAGAACAGATGAGAAGAAAAAATACTTGCGAGAAGGATTAGAACATGATACTAACGGAACTACGTCGATCATTTGAGAATGTACAAAGCTGTACTGAAAAAAACAACATTTCAAGTATTTAATTCACAGAACAAAAGTAAAAATGTACTCCACATAGTTGAAGTAAGAACTCTGTTTTTACACTAGAGACACTGGCAGAAAGTATTAATCCACAAAAATCCATAAATACAGTGTGATCTGTAAACCTGTCATCACATGAATAGAGAAATTCTAATGCTTCGTGAGACAGAAATCAGCAGTAACTTATGTTTTGAGTCATAATGTTTTCAGTTGTGTTTTAGCAATTCTTTTTCTGAGGGATTAAAAGTAAGAATTATAGAGACCATTATATTAACTATTGAGGCATTTGCAGGTATTTTTCTGACAGTTCACCAAATGGGTAGAATATATCCCAACAGACATTAAGTCATCAGCTGTCCATTTTCTTACAAAAGCTGCGCAGCCGTCAAGGAAGAACATGCTTCATTTGCACCTGCCAGAAAGGGGTATGTCACCATCAGCACTTCAGAGCGCTTCAGTTCCAGGTGTTTGGGATTTGGTTTGTATCAGTTCAGTGCTTGGGTTTCTCTGTATCTGGCAGCAAAATTAATCTTCTCAAGTATTTTTTCAATTTAAATTATTTTAATGAACCCCAGTAATATGAGGCTCTAGTACAGCTTTTCATCGCTCGAGACTGAGGTCTATTAGATTTTACTTTAAGATGGACTATGTATAGTTGCACCTTAAAAATTGATGTATTTGATTTACTGCAAAATTTGTGGAACAGAGCAGTGTATGAGCTAGGAGGGAGAATGGCTTTATGACGATGCGTGCAGGTTTTTTTCTATTTTTTCTTATTGCACCGGTGTAGGACAACAAATCTGAAAAACGTTTACAAGCTTACGTGAAATTATGAGGTAATTTAGTTTATCAGTGTCCTGGGTTGGTGATATATCCTGGTAAACTTGCGGATGCGTGTAAGACCATTCCAGGAAATACACTCACGAGCTTCAGTGGAAACAAAAAGGCCTTTTTATCCAGCTTTGCTTTTTTTGTGATCAGCTCTTATTTCTTGAATAAGTGATGTAGATTCTTTTAACTGTTTCTTTAACTATGTTTCACGACTTTAAAAATTTGGAAATGCGGTTATTTTCCACTGAGAAAAAATAGGTTTCCAGTATTGCCTTGGTATGAGTTAGTAGTAAAAACAATAGACAGGATTACTGGTTGAACTCACGTAAAAGTGCTTAAGAATGCTGCTTGAGATGTCTGGATATTCCGAAGTTGAAGCCCATGTTGTAAATACATCGCAGTGGATTGAAGAATAGGGGGGGTTGAAGTAACTGTTCCCCGCTACCGTCCATGGCTGTCGGACGTGACGGGGTGCCGTGTCCAGCCATGCGGCTCTGCCCTGCCCTCGCTGCTCTTCAGGCAAGAGTGCATATTTTCATTTTGTCCTTCTGTTGTTAAAATCAGTAATGCTTTTATATTCTGATTTGTAATGTCTAATGTTTGCACGTTTTTACCTATCTGGGAAAACTACCATAACGTCATTTTGGCATAATTTAACATTCAATGACTTTGACATAAGAAGTAGTTCTGAGATCTTCTGTTTTCTGTGTCAAACATGGTATTGTGTCAGCAAAGGCAAGTTCTGTCACCTCTCCACCTACATTTCAGCCATAAGGAAAGCAAAGCTTCTAACTTGCTTAATTTCTTAGAATTCTTTCTAGTCACTTTTGGGAAGTTATTAAGCACGTGTAGCAATCTTTATTCATGTCACTTGGAGTTAGTGTATTTATTTACAGAGTACTTTCTAAAAGGTAAATTGCGCAGTGCATTTTGCAAGACCAATAGTGTGCTACAGGCTGTTTCTGACATTCACAATTGACTGAAGTTGCGTTTCAGAAAACTGTAAAATAGCTTCTAGACTAGACCTTTACATGCAGGTGGGCAGGGAGTACAGATGATTATCCTGTATTTAAAATGAAGATCAGTAGTGTTTGTCTGAAAGCAGTATGCGTATCCATAGTTTTATAGGCACAGGAAAAGGGAAATTTTACTTTTGTTCCTATAAGATTCTAAAATTAAAGTCTGCTGTTCATCCGAAGCTACAGAAGAAAAAGAAGCATAATTCTGTACAATTGCTGCAGGTGTTTTCAAATTGAGTAAATTGAGTAAATTGAGCTTACACCATCTCAAGAACACCAAAGTCATTTAACTGTGCCACTAAATGAAATTCCACAGCGTTTAAAAACTGATTTACTTTATATCTTGGAAAATTGGTAGTTTCAAAAGCAAATAAACAGAAAAGTGAAGATCTGAGGTGTCAGAAGAATTGTGCCATACTACAAAGTTAAAAGCGTATTCTATGTCTAGAAGCAAACTCAGTCGTACTTAATGGAAAACTAAACATTGAACTTGTGGGTTTTTTTTTTCTTCCCTCCTCTGTTCTGCAGTGAAGAGAGTTACAACGTCACAGATTATTCTTTAAGGGACCAGCTGGTGGTACAACAATGTGACACCGAGGACCTGACTTCTTCTCCTGTAAAGAATGCTTCAACGATGCTCTACTCACGGCAGAGTTCTGCGACTCGCCTCTTCCGACTAGCGGTCCTCAGTAACCACGCAGGAGAGAAGGTGGAGATGCTCCTGGGAACAGAGACTCAGTAAGCAAACGGTTCCTGTTTCTGTAATTTGTCACCTGATGATCTCAACGGGCTGCCTCCCAGCCCCGGCCAAGCTAGTGTGAAATGCCCAGCTTCCGTCTGGCAAGTTTAAATCAAAATGCAATGAAAGAAGTTGCCAAGCGGGCAGTCTTCGTGATGCCCGATCAGCAGTGACCAAAGGAGCGCTACTGCAGAGGTGTTCCTCTGTTTGTGGTGGAGCGTGTTGGTGCTCTGCTCAGCAACGCTGCGGCACTCTCTGCGACCCTGCCAGCTGCAGGGATTTGCACTCGGCGCGTTGTAAGTGCGTACTTGGAGTGAGGCACGGTAACCTCGACAGGCCTCTCCGATGGTGAATAGTGGCAGAGCAGGAGAACGTGCAGCTTATGTACTATCCCCCCAGACAGACTGGAATAAATATTTTTGGAATAAAATACAGCCTCCTGCAAGCCTAGTTCAGTTTCTCCAGTGTCATCTTGTCATGAGAAGAATCGGTGGTTCTAAGTGCGTGTCCTGTTAGCGTCAGTCTCTTTCCTTGAGGTCACGGTGTAGGAAAAATGGAAAATCAAAAGCATGTGCTGAAGTTCTGTGAACTGACGTATCCATTGTTACGTGCTACTGTTTTGGGTCTTCAGGCCCAGAATTAACTGTGCCATGGAGACTGCCAGCTCCCTCGTCAGGGATTACCGAGTCCCTTCTAGTTGTTACTGGTGAGGCAAACAAGGGCTGCGGGACGGAAATTTAAGCAGTTTGGATTTCTTGGGGTTTGGGGGTTATGGAAGGAATTTCCATTAAATTTAAGTTATTTTCAACTTAAGTGATACCACGATAAAAGAAAGAAATCAAAGTTCTGCCACATAATGCAAGTTTTAAGTAATCTAACGATTACATATTGCAATATGGAAGTTTCTTACTGTTTAATTTGAACTACGAACGTGACTTAAGCATCCGAGTCATCTGTCTAAGTGTGGAGCACAGTATTGGCAGGAGGAAACGGGCACAGGCGCATCCTAAAGCGCAATGGTGGTAGCAGGCAAATGTCGTCACGGAATGAATGCAGAGTGCTCTCGTCCTGGAGCAGCGATTTGTGAATTATTTATTATAACGGTTGGATGGTGCAGAAGCGGAAACAGTACTGGATTAAACGGGAGGAGGAGTTTGGCATTGCCTTGGGGAAGCTGTGGAGCTGTGCTGGGATAGAGGTGGTCCTTGTTCTCCTGTCCAGTTTTAAGAGTGTTCCGCTTTAGAAATGCGCAACAAGAAGTGTCTTGTTCTTTTGGGTGCAAATATGCGAGAGGCCATCATTGCTCTGTGGTGCCATTAACTTCCACACAACCCTTCACAAAAGTGAAAGATTTTATCTGTTTCATTGAAGGCTGGAGGCGGGATAGAAGATGTGAAACAGAGTGCTCCAGACGTATCCCAGCCTGGAAACTTTACAGTTTTAGGTTTGCTTTCAAAGTTTAGAATAACCCTGAAAGAAACTATGGATCATTAATGATTTCTAGTAAAGATCTCATTATAAAGTAAGCAGATGATTCAGACTTGTTTGGAAATGCATTTTTATTGGGAAAAAATGCAGTACATTTTTAGTTGTCTGGCCTTTTTAAGAAAAGACATTTTGTTCTGCAGATTTATTATTGATTTGCTGCATACTGTTCGTAATATAAATAGCAGTCTGGCAGATTGTCATTCAGAGGAAAACATTCTGAAAAGAATGACTTTATTTGGAAATTACCTATTTTTGTAGAGTATTATCATGTATACCCAGGGTACAGAAAAACTAAACTTTTTCTTAACTTTGAGAAGGACGGGAAGGGGATCTACAGTAGGAAGGCCAAGCTGGATGGTTTAGAGTGCTTATTGCATAGTTTTGCACAGGTAAAACTTAAATGTTTTTGCTGACACAAACATTTCTAGTGCAGTTTGATCATGTTTTGTCACTTCACGCGCTGTGGGGTTTCCAAGTACAAAAGTATCAGCGTTAGGTCAGGAACTTTATATTGCTCTGTGAAGAAGGCAGAAAATACACGGTATACACAGATTATGAAGAAATATATACTTAAACTGGGAGACAATCTGGCATTATCCCATTGTTCTCAGAGTTGTAAGGAAAGTTGAAAGGAAATGTAGTTTTCCTGTTAAGAATGGTTAATTCTAAGGGAAAGGAAAATATGAGTATAAATAACACCTGTTTCTAAAAAAAAAAAAAGGCACAAAGTTAAGCTCATGCAGAATTGTATACAGACTTTCTTATTTTGGTTGAAACACAAGTTTAGCACCACTTTAATAGCTGAAATGTTTAAAGTAGCATGTGTTGTAGTTTTGGCCCTTTGATCAAGAGATATCAAATGTTAGTAGGACATGAGTAGTTTCAGCTTTGAGGAAGAAGTCATCTGTTTTTTTCATTCTTGCAACATTTTAAGTGCATGTTGCAGATACAGGTCTTAAAAAAACCCTGTTGGTATTGTATATTAGCATTGCTGTATTGCATTTATCAGACCCTTTGTACATTAGATGCATTTTTTTTTTATTAGATTACTAATATGTATTAGTTACAGACACTAGCGGAGAAGTCTACCTGCCTTACTTGACAATAATTAAAATAAAGGTATGCACAACATCATGCCAGTAGGTCCCATGTATATAGGCTTTTTTTCTAATCCAACATGCTTAAAATAGTTAAATATGTTTGAATAATAAATTGCTAGAAGTTGTATCACACCTTCTTGGCGATATTTTGAGAGAAGAAAGGAGGTTTTGTTTTGTTTTCTTTACCCAATAAGAGGAAAAATTTAAACATGAAATTTTGAAAAGGGGAGTAGTCTCAGCTATTATGAAGAGCATGAGTTGGGAAACCGAGTTTTGTCTTTGCTGTTTGCAGGAGTGACAGAGCTCGCTGGATTACAGCGCTTGGACAGGACAGAGACGGGCAGAACACGGACAGGACGAGTAAGTTACAACTGAGAAGATTTCTGAGAGCTTTGACAGGAGAATGGCAATGCGCTGCCCCTTAGTGGGGACGTGAGCAAGTGTAGACTATAAATACCCTTCGAAATGCTGGCTGGCTTTTTCCTGGGCTCTGTTGCTTTGGTATATGTGGAGCTGCCCTCTCTTCCTGTGCACAGGGGCTTCTTTGAGGCGTTGTGTTTCACACAGTAATTTCCGTTTGTGCTCATTAACACTGGTTTGGTCAGTTGTTTTAATCTCTTAGCAAAAGTGCAAAGCCCCTTCCCTTAAATGTTTATCCCGTTTGTTTGTGTGTAATTGCTCGGGTAGGAAGCCATCTGCATAATTTACTACTTCCTCTGGGCTTTTTGGGGGGCAGTATAAGATGGAAATTGTTAAAATAAATTGTATATGTATTTTAATATAAGATACTCTGTTATGCCAGTCATTTAAATCAGCCTGGCTTATTTTTTTCCACAGCTTTGACTCAGGTAGAGATCACCAGAACTTACACGGCAAAGCAGTCGGACGAACTGTCTCTTCAAGTTGCTGATGTTGTTTTGGTTTATCAAAAAGTAAATGACGGTGAGTGAGAATTTTGCTGTTAGTAACCATCTGTCACCGCTGTGGGTGGATCCAGCTAGAAGAATTTGTTTCCTAATAGCATTGGCCATACAATGAATAAAGGTTTAGCTTCCAAGAAAAACGTGAGCATTTGGGTTCAGGTTTCAAAAGGACAGCTTCTGTTTAGGGAACAGATGTTCAAAGTAACCCGTTACCTATCATAATTTATATGGCTAAATAGCTGCAGAAGGTGCGTGCTGGTTTGAGACATGAAATGTCCACAAATAAGAAACTGAATTCTACCTAAAAAACATGGATCTCAGAGATGTTAGTGAGTGAGCACCAGGTTTGTCTAAGAGAAACATCCGCATTATTAGTCATGTCATAGTGTGCTTCACTGCCTGTTAAGTATAGGCATCTAGCACAGTGGTTTTGCCTGTTGTCCATAGCATCAAGTACCCTGAGATGAAAACAATTATTGCCTGGATGTGCCAGTGATTCTACTACGATCTCATGATGTGCTGACTCAGCGATGCTTGACGTTGGCCACGCATGAAGTACTAAATCCTGACTTAATGATGTTAGTCAGTATTACATACGAAACCAAACATCCTATCAATTGTGCTGCATTGCTTTCTTTAGATTGCAATTACATTCTTACGTATATAATATGTATATTCTAATGTAATATAATATTACATTCTTATTATATAATCAAACAATATATTTGAATTACAATATAAAAAGTGCATTGTACTTGTTTCATATATTTCTTCTTGCATACTATTTTGTTCCTAGTCTGCCTATATTAAAAATATCTGCCAAACCTATCTTAATCTTGTAGTTTATTAACTACAGAGCTAAATGTATGTGATGATTGTGTCAGCTGTGTCTTTTTAAGTGCAACACACTCAGTTCTGACGAAGTATCTTTAACATTACTCGGAAAGGTTTGTTACTCCTTGTCCGTTCACCCTTGCAGGTTGGTATGAAGGCGAACGATTGCGGGATGGCGAAAGAGGTTGGTTTCCCATGGAGTGTGCTAAAGAAATCACATGTCGTGCCACGATTGACAAGAACATGGAGCGGATGGGACGCTTACTTGGACTTGAAACCAATGTGTAGACCGTTTTTGCTTCGTCATGCTATTCTACAGGATTTGCACTAACTGCTGTCGGCGGGGACACAGTAGCATGCCCTACAGCTCTCGTGTGGAAGGTGTGGTCACCAATGCGAAAGATTTAGTAAACAGAGCACTGATGTTTCAGACACTCATCCCTTTTTGCTTTGTGTTTTGAGAGCTCTGAACTGAAACCTGGCTCAACCAGTAGCAGATTTCAACTAGAAGTAGTTTCTTGGGCACTGGAGATCAGCCATGCACCTCCTTGACTCAAATTTCAATTTCAACTTTAGTTCCTCCATCCCTGCCTCTTGACATGTTCTTTCTCTAGCTGTTTTTGAGCATCCTGACTTTCTTTCAGAAGCAGAATTCTGTGTAGCAGTCTGTAGGAGACCGAACACCAGACACTCACCCAATCTATTGAGCTGGAGCAATACTGGGAGTTTCCTGCTAAGAAGAGACTATGTTCATGGGATACTTCCCAGCTGTGTCAAAATCCATGTGTAACCTGAACTAGAATAACCAATCCTATAATTCATAAAAGACTACCTCTCCAGCACAAATCCAGGGAGGTTCCTGGGCTTTGTAAGAAGTGATTGGACCTCTCTAATCGATGTTCGCAAAGCTGATGCAAGCTCCGGGGAAGAATCCAGAGAAGTGCCTCCAGTGGTGGTGGTCTATAGTACGGTGTGTTACTCCTTCAGGCAGCTCAGACTTTTTCTCCTTCTAGTGCTGCACTGGTGAAAGGATTTCTGAAAGCAACAAAGAGGTACCAAATTCTGCAAAGTATATAATGTTGTTTATCTGGTTCTCAGATCCATTTTAGCACAAGTATTTTAAAGGAGTATAATTGCTGGAAATGGGTCCATTTTGTTTCTGTTTTCCCCGTGTGTTTAATGAGGTCTTCATATTAAGTTACTGCTTCAGAGCAAGGGTTGTGGTGGGGACTAACAGAAAACAGGAAATACTTTGTTCTGGGTTTGGCGGCAGGGGGTGGTGTGTGTGTGTTTTGGGTTTTTTGGTTTTTAGTCTTTCTGATCTTCTGTACTTTAGGAGATTGATTTTTTTCCTTCTGTGGAGGCAAAAAGTTCAACTGAACTTCAGTTTACCTGCATCCTTAGCGTTTGTTAGCATCGTGTTGAACGCACAGGCAAAAGAGCGAGTTGTAAGATCTGTAGAGTTTTGTTAAGGTGCCAGGTCTTCTCATCTCCATTGTATAAAGAAATGGTAAGACCTCCACTGAGGAACGAGGTGGAAGTAGATAGCTCAGCACCTTGATTAAAGAGGTGTTTGTTATCTTTGCCTTCCCCTACTGCAGCATGACTTGATGGCATGGGATGCTTCAGGCAAGAGATAAGGAGGGAGGGAAAGCAAGTGATAGACAAAAGAGTAGTCAGACCTTGCTTTCAGAGGAGATCGCATTGGTGCTGCTTCACACAGACTCTTCTCTGCTTCAGAGAAGACTTCTCACAATTGCACTACACACAACACCTGCTAAATTTTTGCATCTGCAGTTTAGCATTGGCATTTCACAGAAAAAAACAACCACTTAATGTTGTGCGAACAAAATGCACTCAAAAATGAAGTAAATTTCAGTGCATCTTTTCTGTATATAGGTGTGGCAGTTTGTATTATAAAAATCTTCACCTTTTTAAGGACCAGCTGATAACTCAGCAGAGTAGAATATATGTTCAATAAAAAGGAAGGAAAAACTTGTAGTACAAAGGTTTTCTGCTTGTTGCATTCCCTGTCTTTTTTAAAGGGGGTGTATGTTGTTTTATATACTGTAATATGTTGATTCAGTTTGTGAATGAATTGGATGTTTATAAAGATGTATCTTTGTAACAATTTAAAAATATATTAGGAAGGCAATAATTTTGTACAAAAATACTTACCTTGAAAGTCTGACAGTGGTTATACAGCCTTGTAAATTAATTTAAGTGGACTGATAAAACATTAATGAGAGAAACTGTAAATTGAACAGACTTATTTAACATAGTAAAAATACTGCTAATATTTTAACAAATTTTATTGTACACAGGCAGATGTTTAACACAACTGAATGTACAAATCCAGACATTAATTTTATTCAGATTTTTTAATACATTGTATATATTTTTCATACCTAGTTTTTCCAAAAATGCTGTAATGTTTTTTAAAGACTTTTTCATTTTTTCCTGTTGTTGGACACAGTTCTTGAGGAATTAAAGATTTCTGTGATTTTACAGGACAACAATCAATAAAATACTTTTAAATCCTTACTAAAAAACGTTTCAATTTTTCTTTAAGAAATACTGTTAAAGTGCAAGTTGTTAATGTCATTCTTGTCAAAGAAATGAAATCTGTTCTGTAACCTGTGGCTTTAACTTTTCTGTTCTGTAAAGATGAACAGCACCATCATGTGTCCTACTTCATCTGTCACAGATCCAATTTACATGTATGCCCATGAAGTAGGAGCAATGGCATAAACCCCAGACCTGGGAGAGCCTCTCGGGTCTCGGAGACTGTATTAGGAGAGGGAGATAGGAAAACAGTCAGGAATAGAAGGTTTGTCAGTTATCTTTGTAGGAAAAAGACCTACAACAATCATCTAGTCCAACCACTTCAGGGCTTCATTCCACCTGTTTGTTTGCCCCCACCTGCACAATGCCTGAAAGGATCAAAATAATAATTAAAAAAAAAAAGGCAGCCTTTTTGGTGAGCTGCTGAAGCAGTGCTTCCTGAAGAGCAGTGAGTTTTTGAGGGAAGCAGCTGATGCTGTCAGTGTTTCTAATCTACACAGCTCCAGTCTGCACTACGTTATTGCCCCATGCACACAAATAAGAGTCTGCACTGTGTTCTGTTTAGTGTAGCACAGGCATGTGCCTGCAAAAAGCATCTAGCAGGTACAATACTGATAACTGGTATGACCTCTTAAAAATTTAGGACTGCGGGATCAGCAATTTATCTAAAAGTTTATATAAGGAAGTTTTCAAAGGCTAAGGGTTTGGGGTTTTTTTTTGCTGTTTTGTGGTTTTTTTTTCCCTTCCAACACCACCACAATATTTTCATTAGCAAAAAAAGAGACGTCATCTTTTAACTCTGAATTGCTCTAAGATGAGAACTTCTATTGCAAAGGGAAGGATCTAAAAAACTCATTCATTAGTTTCACTAACCAGCGTGCACATGTGCATGCAGGTACACACACACACATATATGCTCTCTCTCCCTCTATCCTGCCCAGGGAGGAGGACAGGTCACCAGTATCTCCTTTTTAATTAAACAGCCCAGCAGTGACAAAATACTGATGGGAGTTTGTTACTGTAAAATTAACTTTCATTTTTGCAGAGCCTGGAATTTGTACCCCTTCCATACGCGACTTCTCCAATCAGGTTTGGAGCAAGCTGACCAAAAATAAAAGGCGCTCAGTTCCCTGAATCAAAGTTTCACTTTAAATCATGCAATTAAATATGTATCATGCAAAGTGGGCAGAAACCATGCGAAGCCCAACGTGCACAACTGGCCCAGCGATTAGGTGCCTGCATGGATGAGAACGATATCTCAGGTTTACACATTCCCCTCACTGAAGCCAGGACCAAATGGAACATCAGCACTGCCAGAGGAAGAAACCCCCTTGGCCCTGCTGAGCCCAGGTGCCCACATAGGGTCTGTGGACTACTGGAGGCCATCAACCACCCCTTCAGGAAACCAGTGCCCACCTGATATCAACCTGTCCCAGCAGTTCCAAATACTCATACGACATAACTAAAGAACAATTAGTATCTCTTCTGCTTCTTTATATCATCCCTGCAACACGACAAACAGAACATTTTTATCTGCTGATCTTTAAAAGTAATGCTATAATCATGGAATGGGACACCTCCCACCAGCCCAGGTTGCTCCAAGCCCCGTCCAACCTGGCCTTGAACACCTCCAGGGATGGGGCAGCCACAGCTTCTCGGGGCAACCCGGACTAGGGGCTCACTGCCTGCACAGTAATGCAGTACCATTTTTAACTTTCATGCCCAAGAATACATTTGTTCACCATTATACAAAGCTAATTTGCTGAAAATAAAAAGGCGAAAGTAGGACCACTTTAGTCAACCTAAACAAGCTCATGAAATGCAGTCTTTGCGCAGCATCATATTTACACACACATACCTTAAACTCTGTATATATAGAATATATTCACTCAAACTTCCTCCCCCTTCCCTTCCCCCCCCATGTATTGTTGCTAAAGTAACACACTTGGCCAAAACAAGTGCACAGAACAAGTGTTAGAAACAAACCTAGAGTAAATTTGATGCCAAGATTGAGGAAAAGTGAGGTCTTGTTTCCTGGGAATTACACAGTGGTGCTCTTTGCTCTACTGAAGTCTGCAAATTATTTTCAACAGTTATATCATAACAACTACATCATTTAGGCAAACTGGAGATAACACAAAGGTCAGGAAGAATTAATTACCACCACTGAGTTCCATTTCATTCCACAACCTGGAGTTCCAGAAAATGTTAGAAACTCTTAACACACAGGCAGAAATAGCCTTCATTAAGTGCACTATGAACTGGAAGAGAAACATTCATGGTCTCTGGCTATATATGAATATATATGAAAAAGAAAGTTAAAAACCTTACACCAGCTTTACCTAATAGAATGCTTAATAACCTGATGTTCCAGTTTAACCCCGGTATGCAGCTAAACCCCACACAGCCACTCGCTCACTCCCCACCCACAGCGCGATGGGGAAGAGAATGGGAAGGGTAAGAGCGAGAAAACTCATGGGTTGAGTTTAATAGGTAAAACAAAACAGTTAACAGTTTAGCAAGTAAAGCAAAAACTGTGGGCACAAGCATAGCAAAATCAAGCATTCACCCTCTACTTCCCATCAGCAGGCAGGTGTCCACCCACCTCTGGGAAAGCAGGGCTCCGTCACGTGTATGGATGACTTGGGAAGACAAACCACAGCTCTGAATGTCTGCCCTTTCTCCTTCATCCCCCAGCTTTTATTGCCGAGCAATATGGCCACATGGCTGGTGTGGGATATCTCTTTGGTGAGTCGGGGTCAGCCGTCCCGGCTGTGTCCCCTCACAGCTCCCTGTGCCCACGCGCTGGTGGGGCAGCGCCAGAAACAAGAGCAAACTCCATGCGGCGCCAAACATCCCCGTGCTATCAACACCGTTTTCATCACAAACCCAAACACAGCACCATACACACTGCTGTGAGGAAAATTAACTCCATCCCAGACAAAACCAGTACACCTGACATTGGCAAAAGGCTCATTTTCAGACTGAAGAACAGAGAGATGTCTGATACTTTCCTGTTTAAAAAAGTACGTTAAGCTACACACTTCAAGGGCAGTTGGGAAAGTGTAACTAATACCATTATTTAGACATTAGTCATGTTACTTTGTAACTAAAGACCTGGCCTTATCAAGCCATGACCACCTCAGTGTGCATTTCTTCTGGTGGTGGCCCCGACACCACAGCCTGATCCAGATCCTCCATGATCTGGGGGATGTTGGGAGAACCGCCCTGTCTTTGCTCAACCAACACTGCTATCCTTACCCACGCTCTGCTATTGCTACCATTTCTTTTTGCCCTTTGCATTGTTAGGTATTTAGGCATCACTGCTTTTAAGTACCACAAAAGTCAAGAACTGGTACCACCTGCCAGCCTTTATTTTTTTCACCACTTTTAATCCAACCCTGCCAATAACAGCACTTCTGCCCGTTCTTCCTCAAAAACCTACAGATTTGTGATGTGGCGCAGCCCACCCTACTTTGCTGCGGTAACTGCCCCTGCCGTCGCACACCCCACTGCCTTAACTGGCCCCCGAAGCACAGCTCCCCTCAGCTCTGGGCGCCATCTTGGCTTCCTCCTCTATCGGTCACACCTTGTCCCAACACGACACCCTGCGTTTCCATGACCAGTAGCCCAGGATACAGCATTACAGTCGAGTTATTTCCTTTCCATTTCCACACAAGTTATCACTAATTTAATTTCCTTCCCCCCACCCNGATTTTCCTCACAAAACCGCGGGGGGCTCCGGGGGCGGCGCCCGGGCCCCGCCGTCCCCCTCCCCCGGAGCTTTTGTTTTCCCCTTCCTTAAACAGCCTCCTGCGCCCCCAGGGTAAAGATATTCCTCCTTCACTGAAAGATCAGCCTCAGCACCTGGAGGTGATATCAACTGATTGAGAGGGGGAGGGAGGTTGAACTATACGGGTTTGGGGTTTTTTTTGCAGCTGTGGGGTAGAAATGATGAGCTGGCTGTGCTTCCTTGATAACCCGATGGAAAGCAGGGGATAGTCGCTAAATTAAGACTTATTTCTGTACGAAAATAAAATAGTTTCACCTGATCAGTTTCATGTTCTTTGGGATAAGGCTCATAAATTCTCCCCAGCCTGGTGGTCAAGATCATTTTTTTGCAAAGCACAAGAAACACAAATCAAACCCCAAGAAGGGAGAGAGGTGACATTTCCAGGCACACAAGATGAGACGCAAGAGCTTTGTTCCTCAAGGACAAACCTAGAAATAAGCGTAGCCACGGCTGCAAAGTGCAGGTAAGAGGGCTGCCAGGTAAATCGCCAGCACTTTCCAGAGCTTAATTAAACACTTGCGCTCAGTCTGAGCTCCATCCCCTGCCCCCAGCAGTGGGGAACGGAGCCCGGCCCCAAACCCAGACCCCAGGGTCTAAAGGAAACAGCGGCTTGAGCAAAACAGTGTTTCTCAAACGAGTCACCCCCTTGGAAATCCTGAACAGTGTTCTTACATAGTTGGAAGCATTCAAAACAGAACGACATTCAAAACATTAAGAACTAAGAACAGATGAAGTAACACTTTAAAGAAAAGACTTTTAATGTAATACTATAACTCATACATGAACTGTTTTAAAAAAAAAAAAAAAAAATTCGAATGCAATGCAACCTTAAAGTGTATCCACCATGACTTTTATCTAACCTTCTTTCCTGTAATCTGAAATTTTAGTCAGTACTGATGACAGATGGGCACAGAAAGTGAAGAAAGATTAATTGTATGGGATGAAAGGCAGAAGAGGAGAGTATTTCTTAAGATTGTTTCCTCCCACAGTACAAATTTAACAAGTGTTTTCAAGTTTAATTTAATTAAGCTATAATTACCTTCTGTGGAAGCGTTGGTGAGAAGACTGCTGCACAGCTGGAATAACATAGCAAGTATAATTACTCACCACCCCAATAAAAAAAAAAAGTCTTTTGAGACATTTCTACCAATAGCAAGAACAGTTTAAGTATCATTAAGCAGTATTTTAGCAGGTTTTTTTAATATCTACCTGTTACCCCATGGGTAAAAAGAAAAAAGCTACAGCAGGACAAGAACCACACATCAACTAACATTGCTAGCATTGCATTTCTCTTATTTAAAAAGCTACACTGAACACAGAATACCATGCATATACAGATATTACCAGCTATTTTGAAGTAACTGCTCTTCAGCATGAGGGAATTACCAGCTTACCCTAAAAAAGTTTTTCTTCTAGCTAAATAAATGCTATAAAAATGAAACAAAAAAGTTGAGTATGTTGGCTTTATCGATACAGATGAAAGTGTGTCAACTATAGCGTTCACTCTGGAATCGTGGAGCATAGTTTCTGGCACTTTCATTCTCCTGTGTTGTGATTAAGTCTATAATAGCTGTCAGCACTGCTGTATCCCTCGATTTAATATCATTCCAGTCCACGGGATGTGGGTTTTCTATTTTTTCTTGTAGAAGATCATCGAGCTCTTGTCTTAAATTCTGCAAAGAGTTTGTTGGAATGAACAAAGGAAAAAGAAAAGAGACAGGCAATTAGAGCAACAGCATTACTACAGCAAGTTTAAATCCCTTGGGCCCTCTGTTCTCCTAATCTTTACACCTGCTGTTCTCCTATCAATTCCTTTCACCATTGCTATCCAAAGCTGCTTCTCAAAGACTAGCAGTTTTACCTTTTATGACAGATGACCATCTCTGGAAGCGATGGCCTTTGACAGCCTATACATCCATTAGCTGACTACTTCAGGATTAAAAATATTTGGGTTTAAAAAAAAAAAATCAGATATGATTTCTAGAACCTAATGTTGAATAAAGCGCTATTCAGCTCCATCTTCCACTGGAACTTATTCCTGCTAACTGAAGAGCCCCATCCTCATATTTCCATATCCATGTGGACATTTCATGGACTAAACAAGTCTTCCTACAGCTTTTGCTGTGGAAAACTACAGAGACTAAGTTCATCAAATCTCTCACTGTAAGACCTGTTTATAAATTCTTTAAATCCACCCTATGACTCTTCTCTGAAGCTTCTGTGTTTTTCAATATGCCCATGAATTCTTCAGCAGAGGCTGCGCCAGCTGCACAAGAACATCACCACCATATTGCTGATGCCTCAACAGACAGCCTCATTCTCCTTAGTCAGGCGATTACATTGGAAACAAACGAAAAAAATAAATCTGACTGCCTGCTCCTAAGGCCAAACATAAGGGAGTACATTACTGTTTACTTCTCCCCAGTTTACCATGTGATACAGACTGTTCAGACTGTTATTTTTGCTACTGTGTTTTAACTTGCATTCATCTACACACCTTCAGTACATCTCTTTTGTTTACTTTGTGTACTTGAACTGCTTACTGGGAATACATTTAAAACATTATCTCCCTGTAGTGATAAATCAGTAGGTATATATCAAATATAGAAATCTCTAAAAAGAATCAGTGTTACACTAAGTCTTCCATATATGTTATTGTTAAACATAGTCACCTTAACTAAGTGTGCTATTCTTGCTGGAGACTGGAAAACAATCCATTCATCCACAGCGATGGTATCCTGATCTTTATCCTTCTGAATGGATATATCTCCTCCGAAGAACAAGAGACAGTATGGAGACACCTCTGTACAATCATACAAGTAAATCTGCAAGACGACAAAATTGTCCCATCACCCTTCAAAGCACCTAAAGTGACTCGTAACAGAATTCCAGAAGATAATTATTCAGTCATTCATAAATTTGCAAGACATATCTGAAGCAACACAGTTGGAAAAGCTACAAGAAATCAAATTAAACAGGAGCAAAAATGGTCCTAAATACAGTCGTTCACACAAAGTAGTGCAATTAAATGAACTCTGTAACAATCGGAGGGGAAAAAAAAATCATCATATTCAGAAATGTTACACTGGATTGAAATGAAAAAAAAATTTTTTAAAAATTACACTTGTTATTGCCAGAACCCTAAAAAAACCAACCCCCCCCCCCCCAAAAAAAAATCCCAACCACAAAAAGACAGTAGTTAATTGTGGAACAATGCCACCAGTATCACAAAGAGCATAATCTGATGGCATGTAAAAAGAATGACCCGAGACAGGAAGGCTTCAAACAAAGGCACTGTTCACATCCCCTTTGAACCTTGATCCAATCTTGTTAAAGAGCTACAAAAATAAATTACACAAATATAAATCTTCACATACACTGCTAGTTCTCATCTTCAAATGGTACACAAGCCAGTTATAATGGAACTCTGTTTCTTCCACATTAACTGATTTAGGATGAATATTAACTGTGCCATCTGTCTTGGTGCAAACTTTCACCCTTAAAAGAAAAAAAAGTTTTTATTTTAGGATTGAAATAAGATCTTGAAAGTTTAGCACAATCATGTCCCATGTTAATAAAACCCTGCAATATTCCACTAGCATACTAAACTCTGAAAGTTCAAGGACATCCAAAGAAACTTTAAATCCTTTTCCTAAAGATTACAACTAAATCTACAGTGTGAATTTTTAGACGCCTGCCTCTCTGCATTTAAGAAGTTTGAATTGTTTGTCAAATTTACCCCCCTTAATAACATAATAATGCCATCAGACAATAAAAAGCAGAAACCAAGCACAATACATATGAAGCACAACTGTTCTCCTCGTTCCCACATTTCAGAGACGTTAATTCTTTGGGTGTGAATCCCTGAGCTCTCTACTCCCTGCACGCAGAAGTATTTTGCAAAACAGAGTTCAGTGTTTGGAGAGCCTCTCCAGCAAAGCGGTTCGTGTAACGAGTCTCTTGCGTAGTGGATGTAAGCCTGAGCCCTCCTGGGCAGCAGGCTGACACCCAGCTCCACCACGCGGCAGAGATACAGCGACACCGTAACTTCCACCAGGTTTGCAAACTTACTATATTGAGGTGACGCCGGCACACTGGGCTCGGTTTAAAAGGGGGAATCTACTGACTATACTGACTAGCAGTGTCAGCTATAGACGGATCAAAATATCAACAATCTAAGGTAGAATTTTGACTACCTATTCTTATTCTTTTCATAGAAGTAATCACTTAGGGGTTTTTTTGCCTTTCTTTTTTAATTATAGACATAATGATTGCTCCTAGCTTGTTGTTTCAACATTACACACCCAGAAAAGTCAATCCAAGTGTTCAGTCCCTTATTCTGCCTTAAAGCAGGTCCATAAAGAAGGATGTCTATATCCTGACGAGTATACTGATACTGTGAGTAACAGTTAATAAGAATAAATAGCCTGATAATATAAGTAGTGATAAATCAACAGACTGAAATTTCTAGACTGTATGTTGCCAACTAATAAGAAAGCACCCTGTTTCAACTGCTGCTGTAGACCAAAGAGGATGGTAGGACTCTTTTAGCGGGTGTTACTGATATATTGTAACATTATCCATGGCATGAGAAGGTTACACAAATTATTTCACAGGCTAGCAGGTATCTGTTAAGCAGATACTATTAAGCAAAGTAAAGATCAACAATCCCACGCTCTGATCTACCCTTCTCAAATGAAGCAACCCACACCCGTGATTGAGCTATACAGAGATTCATTCATGCACTCAAGCCGTTGCTTCACCGTGCTAAACCACCTAATGTAGAAAACACCTTGAATGCAAACCAACAGTAAACCAAGCCAAACCCTTACATTTTTCTCTTTTTGCTGAAGCTTGGCCGGATCTTTGCAACTTTTGGATATAAACCAGCACAGATGACCGCTTTGAGCAACTTCTCATTATCTGTAGAAGACAGCAAAGTAAACAGTGCAGTTCTGCAAACTGAGATTTCAGCTATCAGAAATTTTTCCATTTCCTTCCACTGTTTACCTGAGTTGGTATTAGATTTGGGATCCTTGGGGTCTCTGCTATTCACAAATCCAGCTGCAAGGAGATGCTCAGCAAACTGTCCTTTCATGTTATGCAGCATCTAGGAAATAATAAAAATTGTTCCAGAATGATGCTGTGCTCCTCCCCTTTTCTCCACAGACACGATCCTCCTTTAAAAACTGTCAGGATCATACCTGAAGTGTATTTGAAGACAGGAAATATTCCCAGCAATAGTCTTTCTCAGTTCGGAAACCACGACGCCGAGTCTCTTCCCAGCCCTAAAAATTAAAATAGTAGTTCAAAGGCATTTGTAAGTGAACACATACCAAAAAAGTTAAAGGCAGCAAAAACTAGTGGTCAACAAACAATATAGTTATTTTTCTCCACGAAAGTAAATCTCTTGAACTCTTTGTTTATATATATGCAGCACAGAGTAGAAAAACACAACTTTTAACATTTTGAATCAAAAACTTCCCTTTTCCATGGTGAGGAGTGAAATCTAGCTAAGTTTGCCAGAATTTCATTCATTGCTATTAACAGTCATGGGTAGAAACGGCATTCCAGGCCCTTATTTCCTCCTCTTCTTGCCCCAACACTATACAGCTACACCTCCAACAGTTTTGAAGTCAGCTTCAGCCTCTTGCAGAGGCTGGAAGGACAAGAATTAATGCCTTCAGCAAGGTAATGATAACATTATGTTTTCTTTGTCTCTTTCACAGACTTATCTGCAAATACTTCAGAGCACAAACTTAGAATAATCCATATTACTCAAAATAAAATTCTAGAAGAAAAACCCCAGACATTAAGACATGCCTACCGTGAAAGCATTCACCACAGTTAGATGATCACTTTTAGTGTTCTTTGACAGCTCCTTTCTTCTTGCATCTGCTACTTTCTCTTTGCCCTAAGAATAATTAGAACTTGTAAAATATTCATGACACACACCAATCCCTTTCCTAATTAAGGTACATATACACAGCAATACTGTGCATGCTACATCTAATATTCTGTAGGCAAAGACAATACTTCATGGTACGTGAAGGCAATCTTTTACTAATAAAAATGTAATTAACATGAGAAGAAGATTAAAGTGCTTCTAAACTATAACATGTCAGTAAGTCCCAATATCCTTCTGAGATTCTTAAAATTGTATGTGTAATTCTCCCTTCAGAAACTTTACCAGAGGAATGACAAAAGGGTCTTTGAAGCTGAGGCTAGCTGCAATTGTAAGTACTGGATCCAAGCAGCAGAATAAAGCTCCAAAGAGGATCATTTTTCCAATATGTGGTTCAACTGGTAACCGTGCTAAATGGACACCTAGAGGAGTCAGTTCTTCTTGTCTGTCCAAAGCATTCTGTCAGAAGGAAAGAAAAAACCAAAAAGGAAAAAAGAATAAACATAGTACTTGAAATGGGATTTCCTTGAAATAGCCTACCTAGAGAGAGGTTCTCTAGTATACCTAAAGACAAAGGAAAGCCTGAGAGCTGGAGAATGCAGCCAGCTGTAATAAGCTATGGCAGGAAAGCGATCAAGCAAGTTACGGAGAAATAGAAGTGTTCAATTAGAGCCAAGAAACCATCTTTAATTGTGTTTCAAGTGGTTTACTAGGGCTCAGTGTCTTTCTGGACAAAGTACGAAGAATTATTAATACTTGAGGGTCTTCCTATTCTCCTAATCAAGCTTATTTTTAGACTTCTATCTTACCCTCAATATCACTTCTGTTTTTATTTACTCTACCCTTTGCTACTATACAGCATTGTCCCAGAACACCAAATGCGCAGCTGAATTTTAGTTTTATCAAAACATTTATAGAATCATGCTGTCAGTCTAAATACTGCCCTTCATCTAAATCAGATGCTTCAATTATTGCTACAAGTGATTTGTACAAATAATACCAGGGCAAGAAGTCAGCAGTACGAATGTGCCATTAAACTCTCCTTCCCCAGCATCCAAATGGGCAATGACACACAAGACCTTTCTCCTATAAAACTTATTTGCCCACAGAAAAAGCATCTCAAACTCTCACTAATGTGACTGGGATAGGAAGGCTTGGTGGATGAGCAGGGTGTTACAGAAGCTGCAAGTTAAATAAGTATCTGTAAGAAACTTAAATGCAAAGTGCATGTATATGTTTTGAGTCATTTAGACAGTTCCTCAGGAACTACTCTATGCAGCCCATGAACATTATGTATTACGTGAAATTATTTTCTCTGTTCAGTGAAGATATAGAGAGGGTCTACACAATACAATAAGGGGTTGCAAATGTCTAGACCTGTACAATCAGAACTGTCTGATAAGAAACAACACAGTGACATGATTTTAAACAGATTTTTCCTTGCGTGTACATTAAGCAATACTTTACCAGCTCCATTAGATGATTTATGGCCAACATTACAGCATCACGAGATGGGGGATCCATTAGTTTGCTCAGAAAATAAGCGATTCCACCAAGCTTTAGAATCTGAGACAAAAAAAAAAAGACAAAAACCTACAGCAACTGGAGAAAGATGGCTACCTAAAATTAGTAAGCAGTAACCACACTAATTAAAAAAGCGTGAATAATTCACAGCTTGATCTGGAATTTCACTAATTAAGAACCAAGGACAAAACCAAAAACGTATTAATGATGAAATTTGAAACATAAGGATCTATTCTTCATTCAGTATGCATACACATGGTATTGCTTATGCATGCATAAGGCATCCTCTACAAACTGCCAAAAAGGAAACACATTGGTTCTAAAACTACTTTTTAGTAAAATTGTTTTTAAGACATCATAGCCCTTGACTCACTGGCATTCGCACTGAAGCTCCTCTGACTGAATGATATTTGGGGGGAGAAGGGAGGAAGCACAGTCCAAATTTTTGTTAATACACTTCAGCTTTTATTTATACCAGCCAATCCTATTTTTCCTGGGTTTAATGCATCAAGATACAAGTATGCATTTTGCAAAAGTTGCTGCAATTATTAGCTAAGTATATTGTATTTCTGTATGGCAGAATTTTGACTTGAAGACAACCCTAGGCTCACAGTTACATTAACTTAATCTCTCAACCTCTTATTCCAAGGGAAAAAGTAAAAAATAAATAAGTTTGAAGATTCATGTGTTTACCTTGATCTGTAAACAGAGCTCTTCCAGCGGTGTCCTCAAGATCTCTGGTAACTGATAATCATCTAGAAGGCTAGCACGTAGTCCATTGTACAGATGGTAACAGTGGCCTGGCTGAACTCTGGAATTATTTAAATAAAATCAATTATTTTTGCTATGACACTGACGTGATTTATAAACAGCTTTCTAAAACACCTCAAGGAATTAGAACTGAAACTTATTCAATTCTAAAAGTCATTTCAGCTTTCTGAAACACAGACCCATCAACAGGAAAAAAGGCATGCAGAACACAGAAACCTCCTGTCAACTGCTCAAAAGGAGTAATGAAGAGACCAGAGAAGAACTGTAAGTCTGAACAAGAGAGAAAAAATTCCACAAGGTATTTGTGGAGAGAATTTTCAAAAACATTTGGTATATAGCTAAGTGATATTAATTTGTAGGCAGTTTTCACTTTAATGTATCATAGCCTCATAAATCAGGTGTGAAGGCAAACACTACCAACAAAATTTAAAAAAAAATGCAGGACTTATTCTTCTGTAAGAAGGAGGGAAACTCATGAGTTAATGCAGCACAAATTAAGTCAGCTTCCTAGAAAGACAAAGAAACCATTCTTTCCATAAGAACAAGAGACAGTTGTGCTGACATCTGCTTCTGAACATATGAATAACAAAGCAGTGCCTTCAGCAGCACGTGCTCCAAGACTGATGGAAACTTAGCATCACAAAACTTTTCTAACTATCCCCATTATCCTTACCTTCCTGCTCGACCTTTCCTCTGCTTGGCATTAGCTTTACTAACCCACTCTGCTGCCATTGTGCTAATGTTGTTCTGTGTGTCAAAGTGAGTTTCCTTTATTTTTCCACCATCTATAACGAACACCACATCATCTATTGTAATGCTGTTTAAAAAAAGAAAAGAGGAAAAAAAAATATGCAACTCTTCATCTTTGCAAGCTTGACCTAGGATTTTAAATGGGCTTAGCCTCTCTTTACCCCCTCCCAAACTGGGAGCCAACAATAAAAAAAAAAAGCATTTGGAATTTCATTAACAATTACGTTACTAAGCAGTTCAAAAAAGAGCTTGACTTATTCTCCTAGGTCTGCCAAAAGTCACCATATGGGGTTAGGAAGTCTGCAGAGAGGACAGGCAGCTCAGATTTATCATGTACAACAAAGGGGAATCTTTATAGTAACATCCATGGTTTAATTGTTTAAAACAATTAAAGGAAAACTCTTGTTTAGTCTATAAACATTTCTAAAGATAAATTGTTATAAATGAATGATACAAATACAAAAACATATATTTTGGAAATATTAAACAGGTTTGTACTTTAGATTACCACTTTTGTTTATTTTGTTAAACGTACAGCTGTTTTCAGTCTGTATAGCTAGCTATTTACCTAGTCTCTGCAATGTTGGTAGCAATCACGATTTTCCTTACTCCTGGCGGGGTCTTCTTAAAAACCTGTAATTATCCATGGCCCATTTATATGTTTGCCAAAATCAAACATATGCTTAATTAATTTCTTTTTAGTTGTGAAATGTTACTCTATTGCATAACAACATAAGAAAAGCATACCTGAGTCTGGTTAACAGTAGGCATCAATGAATGTAAAGGTATGATAATAAACCTATCTGAAAATTAAAAATCAGTAAAAGATATGGTGTAAGCACAGAAACTTTACTTTTACAGGAAAATCAACTATGCAGAACAGAGAAAATAAGCTGCAAGTAAGTCTACTGTTTCATATTCAGAATTCACAGGTATATGTATGATAATGGCAAATTCTAAAGTAAAAAGGTATAAAGGAATATTTTTTCATTACACTATGACGACTTGACAAGTTTGAGAAAGATATGGAGTTATTTACAGTAATTTATATTTAATTTTAAAATTCTCAAATTATTTAACAATTGCTCAAGTTTAATAAATAAACTGACACTCTCCTGAGTCTTTCAATAAATCGAAATTCTTTATCTACAGAATGTACACCATATGAACTGTAAGACAACTATCTGAATAATCAAGAGCATAGTTAGACAAGTTAGATGAAAATATGAGTTATGCAAAAAGGACAAATTAAAGCGTATCAGATAGGCATAGAGTACTCTAGTGTCCTATTAAAAAAACTTCTAGGAATAAACAGGATTTAAAAGAACTATCAGCAAAGCAGTAGACAAAAGCTGCTGAAAAATCAGGAAAAGAGGAAACAAACACAGAATGAAGAGAGTTTAGTTTTGAATGGAAATTATCATAGCTACAAGAGAGGACAAAAGGAAAAAGATGCAGGTCTGAGATTCTCAGATTGTTCACTCCTACACTAAAGAAAAGGAGTTATTATCATTAGTAGATGAAAAATACCATAGAAGCACAAAAAATAGTGAAGACACTGCAATCATCTTGAGAGAAGAGACGAGAAAAAAAAAAGTAAATCCAGTGCAACACCAGCAATCACATGCAAAAACTAACAGTTCGCCACTAACGCTACTGCTAGAATTCCCACGTAAAATTTTGGTTTTACCTGACTTAAACATGACTTGTGACATCAAGAGATCGTGCAAAGTGCTAATGTTGTCCCAGCCTGGAAGAAACACTAGAATTGCACCGTCCTATATACAAAAGATGGAGTGAAGGGAAAAGAGGTTAGAATAAATCATATGCTAGGCAAAGAACCAGCTACTTGCACACTAATACATATATGATGGATAGATGATATTTGAAACCTCTGACTCAAATTTGGAACAAAGTTTATAATATTGTTTTCTATAAAAGAGTTTGCTACATATATTTAGCTGAATGTAATAAATAAAAATTTGATTGTAAACATTTTTCCCCTGCTGTGTTTTAAACACTGACATGTCAACACTAGACATGTCAACACTAGAAGAATTTGAGCTGCAAATAAAACAAACACTAATGTATAATTTTCAACACAGGAAGAACAAAAAAACAGCAACTCATCCTCATTAACCACAGCTTAAATGATCTATCAACTGAAATATAAAGTTATTTAATATTTTTAACAATCAAAATTATCTTTAAGGAATCAACCAAGGTGTCAGCTCTTCCACAGATGTTCTTGAACACAGAAACAAATACATAACTTCAGGTTTTGACAATCTACATACATTATACCTATGGTAAGAGAAGTTATTCTTCAGGTTTGTCACTGCTGCAGGCACAGGATCCTTCTAATATTAATATTCTGATAATGTTATTACTAAATAACAAGGTAAGGCGCATTTGGGCATAGCTACGCAGCTGTATTGACTGCTGACCTTGACAAGCTGAAAGTTGAACAGTCTCCTAGCCGTGCATTTGGTAAACGTGACTAGACCTTTGCTAGGCTGCATAAAAATTCAGTCTTCACAGCACCTAAGTCATATTTGGATTACTCAGGCAGAAAACCATTAAAGCCAACACACAGTGCAGATATGAAGCAGTGAACATCAACTCTAAGAACTGCTCTTGCCCTCTCCCTCCCATTGCTGAGAAATTAAGAAGAGATATTTAGTTGTACACACTACAAAGACTACCTTTGATAAGCACACACAGTCACACAAAGAAGTTAAAATTTCATTTGTAACTATATTACTTTCCATCAAATATCTAAGGTGTATAATTAATTTGAAGGCTTATTTAAAAGCTTATCCAGAAAAATCTGCAGCAATCTGAATCCAAACGGTACCCAAACCTTCAGATATCTATCCTGTTTTATTTACGAGGCAATCCCTACTATCAGTGGAAGAATTCAGGCTCTTTTTTCCCCCCTTGCTTAGAAGAGACCATAAATGAGCATATCAAATGTATTTGTAAGTTTTTTAAGTTTCTTATCTACACAGCTCTCATTAACACCCACTACCCCTACTCAAGAAAATGCTTAGATGTGTGTTCCCCTTTAAACACGGATTATATCCCAAAAGTTCAATAAACATGGTACCTAACCACATTCTAAACTCAGGGCTTAAACAGTACTTAGATATTTAAAGCTGTTGATTACTTCTCAGAAGAGCAAAATAAAAAAATCATCTTCTTTCTACCTGTATGACAAGCCAAACTAACTATCAGCTCTGACACCCAACGGCCACTGACAACAATTCAGTCACATCATTACAACATGATGATAGGAGACAGAAGTGTACCTCTTCTTCCAAAACGATGTGTCTGATAAGTGCTGCTATAAGGTCAAGGTCGACCTTGTCATCATCCATCATTTCCAAGGCATCTATAGTACTTGCTGAATACCTGCAGGCATCGAAATCATACCTATTGGTAACTTACTGACATACAGTCATGCACTCGTGTTTCTGCTATAAGGCTCTGCAATCACACATCTAAGTAACCCACTATAACCCACTACTGTTCAATTTATTTCTTTGACTGTTCAATTATTGTACCTCCAATGTACTCTTGAGATTTAGTTTAGCGCCAATATTGTCACTTTAGAATAGTAAGTTTAAGAATTACCATGTTGTGTCTGAACTGCGTTTGAAGCGTTTACATCATCTCTCTCCTCATCATCAATTATCTAGGACCTAAACAATCTGAGTTTGCCCTTCAATTTATCCCTCCCTCCCAGTGAGCAGAGGAGGCATCTCATCTGTTCAGCCCTTTGCTTTTGTGAAAGCTAACAGTATGGCAAGAATTGCCCATTGATTCAAAAGACATGGCGGGACAGAGAAGGAGAAGTACAAATGGGATGAGAAGAGCGCGGGATAGGCCAGACAGAAACACAGCATTGAGGGCTTTTCACTTAGAAAAGGGAGATAAAACTGAGCCGCCTATATTCATTATTGTTACCAAGCTGGGTATATAGACAGTCCCAAAATGCAGAGGACAAACAGGACAGGAGAAAAACAGGAAGACGCTGTTCCTGAAATAAATCAGCCAGGCTATCCAATTAATCAGCTTACCCAGATTAGCAAAGTGGTCAAATTCTGGCAATCAAATAAATGTTTCAAGTAGACAATCTCTACTAGGTGCTCAAGAGGAAAAATTACTTAGCTTGGTTTTAAACCACAATAGAAGAATATTAAACTATTCTGAGGAAAAGTGTGTGTGGGGTTCTTCTGTTTTATTGGTGGTGGGTTTTTTTTAATCATGTTGATTATGAGACTAAAATACTGCAAGATCTCTCTCAAAGAAAAAGAGGAGAATTCATCAGAAGAGAACTAATGACCAAAGCTCAAGAAGCCTGACATCGTGTTGAAGACTGTAATGGACAATAGAACATCAAGTGACTTGACAGCTCTAAGTTCTCTCACATGGAACGGAAGATAATTCTCTGTGATAATTCCAAAGCACTTCAACAGTTGCCAGCCAACTCTACTGGCAATTCCATCATTATTGTTTTCCACAGTAACAACTATCGCATCATTAACAAAAGCACAGTAACAGAATACAGCACTAATTTATGTTTCTCAGTTAAGAAGTGTCTGAAGATTTAACACAACAGATTAACTTGAGAACAACCTGCCCCGCAGCTGCCTTAAATAGTCTGGCCATCGCTCCCTGTAGATTTCCTCTTTTTCTTCTTTTTCTGGTCTGCTTACGTGCCCTTGCATGAAACCTTTCTTCCACCGTGGCCGACGGTCTGTGTTTTCTGGAGTATACCTTTAAATTTAAATATCAAACTTAATTAAATTTTGAAACGAAAGTCATTTAAGCCAGCTGCATAGCAGCTTTCCAAAACACGGAAAATATGCAGCATTTTAACTATACAATGTAAATAAGACTCTTAAATTTCTTTTCTGTATGAAATCTTACTTACAGAAACAGGTACCATCTCTAGTATTAGAATGTGCAGGAAAAAAAGTCTGAACAAACAAAAAGACCCACTTGACCTAGTAGCCTGAAAATTCACCACACCAAAAGAAAAAAAAAAAAAAGACAAGTTTTTTTTCCTCCTCAAGGCAACATTTCCTTGTTGCTATGTGCCATTTTTAATTACTGTAAAAGCTTCTAAACGCCTCTTGAAAGGTTTTCTGTTGAAAAACACAACTAATATTTCCACAGGTTATTTATCATAGAATGGTTTGGGTTGGAAGGGCCCTTAAAGATCATCCCCTTCCAACCCCCCTGCCCTGGGCAGAGACACCTCCCACCAGCCCAGGTTGCTCCAAGCCCCGTCCAACCTGGCCTTGAACACCTCCAGGGATGGGGCAGCCACAGCTTCTCTGGGCAATTTATACCAAGATAATCTCTGAAAAGGCATACCACGCAAAAAAATACCACCCCAAAATACTGTCTGTAATCACATTCATAAAATACACTTACCTCAACTTCTCAATTACATCCTCAAGAAGATATTCCACTACAGGGAAAGTGAACCCAGGTATGTGAATCATTGGACAATTATCTGTGGAGGATGGCATAACTCAGTTTTTAAACAGCAAATAAAATATTGTACTGAAGTAACAAAGGCAGTAAACATTCTTTGCTATTTTTGCAATATAGTTGCCAAGTCTATAGGGGGTTTTCGTTTGTTTATTTTTAAATTCTCACAGAAGATGCCAAATTCAATTCTAAATAAAGCTGCTGAATAAAAAAAGCACAGGTAGCAAGCATCATGTTGTTCTCCAGCATGTTCTTCTGGTTCCAGCTGCAGGATAAAGCTGGAAGACTGAACAACTAAAGGCTTCAATCTGATTGCCTGCTCACACTGTGACTTCTGAAATATGGTAAATATTAGTAAATACTTGATAAGAAAACACTCTGGAGATACTTTTTCCACAATATGTCTGAACAGCAAATACAGAAGCAACATATGCCCACAATGAAATAAAATTAAGGGAACAAGCATCTCCATCAGCTGGCAGCTATTTCTAAAATTGAAGTCATTACCTCTTCTCATAAAAATGAATCCTAAAATTTGAGAACTGCATTACACTGTAGAAGCCTAAATTACTTAAGAGGAACATTCACAGGAAGCATTTCACCTACCAAAATACTCCGAGAACTTTTCTGCATTTAAAGTAGCACTCATGAGTATTACTTTCAGATCCAAACGAATATTCAGAAGATCTTTAATAATGCTCATTAAGACATCTGACTGAAGATTTCGTTCATGAATTTCATCAAGGACTACATGACTAATGCTGGACAAGTGCCTAAAATAGGACAGCAGGAAGTTAAACATTTGTTTTTAGCAAAATTTAAAAAAAACAAAGCAGAGATTGTCAGAAACAGCTCAGTAGTCATTTCATAACTGTATTCGGTTTTTTATTAAATAGGAAAAAACTTACTTATCTGACTGGAGCCACTGTAGGACAATTCCGGTGGTACAGTATAAAATTGAACCTTGTTTCCTTGGTAACCGACTGAAAGAGATACATTAAGAATTCTTCAGTTCTCTTCTGTGTTTTGCAAAAGTACTTTAAAAGCTTAAAATCAAAATGCAGATAGTCATTACAGACATTATGCCTCATTCTCTAATTTGCTCACTTACAGTTCAATTGGTGGAACAAGGAATTAGGCCACAGTTGCAGCATTTTTGCTGATGGGGAATGAACTACTTGTGATTTGACAGGAGCCCTGACTTCTCAGACATCATTTTTCATCATTTGCACATTGATCCTCTGACCCAAAATTCTTTTAGCTATCCAAGCTCAGCACAGATGACAGGTAAATATACAGCAGTGTAATATTCTTGATTAAATAGTACAGAAAAATATAAATGAGATTCTATAAACTCAAATTAAAGTGCTGAAAGACTAAGCTGTCATCTCTCACCAGCAGTTTTTCCTCAACAATAATTGAGATTCCGTTATTTGTTGGTAACATTTCAGATTTTTTTTTTAAATTAGACATGACTCCAAATGTAATAGCTTTTGCTCTATGGCACTGGGTCTATGGACTCCTGTCACGGCACCTGACTTTACTACCTGATCCCAGTGGGGTTACTCAATAGGTAAGTGTAGCAAATACATAATTTTCCCCAGAATTATGGTTATAATATTCTCTCCTTTAGCTTTTCCATTTTTCCTTGAAATTCATGGATTAGGGACACCAGTTTTATCTCTATCTATAGCAGAACCTTTTAGAAGAAATGAAAAAAGGACTTACTAGACAAAGAACAACACAGTGCTAGCCACTGTTACACACTGCATAAAATACAATAATCACACTCAAAATTTTTGCTGAATTTCAGAAACCTTATTCCCTACACCAGCTATTCACAGGAATTCCTTTCAGAGAAAATATCAGAATGAAAGCAGTCATCTATGTTAAAAACGACCTTTCAAATTTTCTTGCTTGACTAACAGCAGATACTACTGTGCACCAAAGCACAAGAACTGCCAACTCTCTCACCTCTGCAGACGAATTTGGTATCCTGTACTCTTGCCGTTACCACATGCTTCCGCCCTTTCAGCAGCGACTCTCTCAGCCACCTTAGGAAAACAAATAAAATCAAAACAATGCATTAAAAAAACCTTATAAAATCCCACAAGTCTGATCTATGATTTAGCTACTCATCAGCAGGAAATACCCAGAACCAGGATGTTACGTAAACAAAGAAACACCCTGAAAATAATTTTTTCTCCTCCACTGAGAACAGCGTTTCCTGTCAGCAACCCAAGAACAGGTTTGCAACCCAGGAGATATTCTAAAGGCACACAACCATTTAGGTATTAGCAATACATTCGCCCTTTCAGCAGGGCAAGCTTTTCCTCATGGGACGTAAGGTTCTATAATAATTTGATACTTAACTATCAAGAAGAGTAACTACTGTGCACTTAAAAGCCAAATTCTTTTTTGCTTATTAATATACCTCTAATGGGCCTGACACAACATTAGCATTTACCTTAATTCACATTTGTGCTGCCCAAATCCATTAATGTCACAGTCATAAACCATGATTAAATTCGTGGAAGAATGAGGCTGGCAGTGCCAGTACTCTATTAACAACCAAAACTTATGAAATACCAAATTAGTGTATATTAACACAAGCGTTATTTGAAATAGAATCTAAGATGACTGAAAACAAACACACCAAAAGCCATCTTCACTGTCTGCTACGGGCTGAATGCTTATCTTGAGCTTTAAATTTAGTACAAGTACGTGCGATGGCAAAGGAGTTTCTCCGAGAGGTGCACAGCACCCATCCGGTCATTTGGAATTTTTTCAGATCTTAAGTCCAAATTATCTAGCAGATTGTACACTCAGTTCACCAACTTGCCCACGGATCCCAGGCACAGTAAGAAACATTTTTATTCAGTGACTCTGAGTAAGGCAGTAATTTTTCCTCAGATCTGGGGGGATAAAAAAAAAATTAAAAAAATTAAAAAAAAAATCACAAGTAGTAAGTTACTCAGTTTGCACTTACCGAGATAGCACTGATCCTCCTAGGCTGAGTACAAACAATCCTGCACATAGACCCTTTCCCTCGCTCTATGTAATCATCCAAGATGAACTGCGTAACTTGTGTTGTCTTTCCACAACCAGTTTCACCACTTATCACAGTTACTCGATTATTGTTTATAAGGTTTACAAGTTCCTGTTTCCAAACAAAGAGAAAACATTTATTGTATTATTATTCAAAACAGATTTTAAAAGAACTTTGACAGTTCTCTGCCACTGTGCGGTGAACTTAAAAGAAAGTGCAGCAGCAACTAAAGAAACAGATATTCATCTTTTTCTCAAAATACTAAAAAAAACCCCAACTTTAGTTTAAATCACACCAAAGTAATTTCTGCACATTGGCACTTCAAATGTGTAAGGTTTAAAGCATATAAAATCTGAATACTAGCTTTAAATATCTAAGATGGGATATGAAAACAACATAACTAAAATGAAAGTCTGAAATACATTTTTCACTGTTGTCCCCCTACTTGCCTTCTGGATATCTTTGGTGACTGAAAACAAGCATTTTCTGTTGGATTGCAAAACTGTACTAACTGAAGATCTTCAACACAACATTTTAACGTTTCTTATACTGACAGTAACGTATTTCTTACCCTCCCAGCCTCTCCCTCCCAATCCAAAGGACTGTAACGGGGAGTATAACTATTTTAAGAACCAAACACTAATGGAAGGACCCCGTTATAACAAATACATTAACTTTAAAAAGTTGCAGAATACTCATAATATCCATTTCATACAGGTGACATCAAACGAAGAATTAATATCTGTTAATAACAACCCATACTGTCACTGATTTTATTTATATTCTGCCTGGGAAATTAATGGCAGTAACAGCCAGCAGTACAGCCATAAAGTCCATGATTAAAAAAAGAAGGTTTAATCTGCATTATATTCAATTCTAAATTGGGCAAATGTTCAACAAATGGCCACAATTTTATATATATAAGGAAAAGAATGCATGATAATTTATGCAGTGGTCAATTACTCTACATAAAATCCAAGTGACTAGGAACGTTCCAGAAGTTTAACTGGCAGACAAAGAAGAAAAGACCTATATTTTAAAAGGTACTTCAGTGTATCTACCATTCAATCCCATTTCCATGAATAATGCTGCCCCTACTGATAAAACTGTATCTAGCTCCAGAGTAACTTCATACATGTCACGAAGCACAGAACCTGAGCTACTTGCTGGAAAGAAGTGAAATCCAGTGTCAGAATCTGGGAAGCTTCAGCACCTTCATAAAAGGCAATAAATATTTCCTATTAGTCCCAGTTATGCAACTGTTTCCTCCTGTTTTGAAACAGAACAACACTAAGGCATATTCTTTCAAATGAAATACACATTTACCTGTCTCATCCCATATGAAGGGAGTTTCTCTCGGAATCTCTGGGGGAAAAAGAAAGTAACAGTATTGTTAAACATCTTTTCCACGCTGAAACAGATTTAATCTATGATCTAAGCTAAACTGCAAAATAACACAACAAACTGTTAGGCTAATACTTACACAAACACAGGCCCACTAGAAATAAGATTAATTCCACGCATGTTTTCAGTTTCATTAAATTTAGCAAAATTATTTAAAACAAACAGTTCAGTACGTGAAGAGGTATGTGTGTATGGTTGCAAGACCAGGGCCTTGGATCAAAGGGAGAACCGCCTGTTCACAGTGAGACTGTTTTATCCGACAACTTTATACATGTCTGTAAGAATAACATAAACTACGTTTTTAAGAGGCAATTCTGTCAGAGTCCATTTTTGTGTTTTCAGTTTTAGACATAAATGCAGGGATACAATCTGTTCAAAAGCAAACACAAAACCCCACACAACTAACCAATGTATAAGCTTCAAATTTCAGATTTTGTGCAACCAGCAATTGTCACTGAAAGCTTGTTTTTTGATCGCTGTCTTATCGATAGGTATGCATTTTGCAAATTCCGAAGATAACTTTTACCCAGAGTAATTTCCTAGTAAATATATTGCAAGAAGTTGTTTTCTGGTTAGTTTAATTAAAAAAAAAACCAAAACAAAAAAAACCCAACAAAAAATCCAATCAAAAACTTTTTACTTAACACATGGAAACGTACCTGCATTTCAATATATCTAGGGTCAGATTTTTTCTTTCTTAAGTCTTCTTTAAGCTGCTCATCTAAATCAGTATCTTGCTCATTTTTTTCAAAGAGATATTCCACATCCCGATCAAGAAATGTTTTTTCCAAGACTGGTCTCTGTTTTACAGGAGCTTTTTCAGTATCTGGTTTCACTTTTGCAGGCTGTTCTGGAGTAGGTCTGAAATAAGTGCCAAGAACAGAAACTTCAAAGATTATCCAAAGATGTGCCTGGCCGCTGCAAAGAGTACACTGAACTGTTCAAGGCAAACCTGAAATCTCTTTGAGACATCACAGTCACAAGTTACTTGACCATCAGCCGATGAGAATATGGCATATGCCATTAAAACAATTTAAGGCTGAAAATTACCAGCCATCAAAAATTTTACATCAATATCCAGAAAAGTAACATGTTCTTCTGTACCAAACGAAGGTAACAAAGCAATAAAACACCTCCAGAGAATCAGTGCCTAATCCGCTGTCAGAACCACTGCCCTGAGCTGGACCACTCAGCAGAACGGGGACCCAAACGCCCCGTTTCACTGCACTCGGAGCAGCACACCTGGCTGCCCATTTCACTGCCATCATTTAACATCCTGTAAGTGTTAAGAACGGACCCTATTTCACAGAGGCTGAAAAAACATTTCAAGGCTGTACAATAATTGAAAAATGAAGTCAAATGCCACCTCTGAGTGGCCTCCCCCGGAGGCCAGGGGAGCTGAGAAATTCCATATATCTACTCAGTAGGCCTGCAGATCAATTAGAGGATTTTATGAATTTCAGTAAAAAATTAACATCCTCAACTCAACAATAATCTGGAAGAGAGCTTTACAGCAACGGTTACAAGCAACTATTCGACAATACATGTTGAGAAAAGTGAGGGTATTTGTTAACCTAATTCACAAACTATAAGTCAGTAGCTTCTGATACATCTTCCTAACAGTTTGCGGGAAGTTTGTTCAATTCAAAGTAAATAAAAGCATTAGTAATTGTTTCTCTTTACCCTTCTTCATCCCCAGACCACCAGGACATGGCTTCTTGCTCCTTTTCATTTTTAGTTTGGACAGTATTCAACAGCTGCACAATTTGCTCTTCCCTGCGTTCATCCATACGCACAACAGCTCTCTAGTAAAAAAAATTAAAATAAAATACAGTTTTCATCAAGATGTAGTCAGCATATCATAGAATGTTTAGAGTTGGAAGGGACCCTAAAGCCCACCCAGTGCCACCCCCTGCCCTGGGCAGGGACACCTCCCACCAGCCCAGGTTGCTCCAAGCCCTGTCCAACCTGGCCTTGAACACCTCCAGGGATGGGGCAGCCACAGCTTCTCGGGGCAACCTGCGCCAGGGGCTCACCACCCGCACAGCCAAGAATTCCTTCCTAATATCTCATATCAATCTCCCCCCTTCCAGTGTCTTCCCTCCCTGACCCAGAGTCCCTCCCCAGCTCTCCTGGAGCCCCTTTAGGCACTGGAAGTGGCTCTGAGGTCTCCCCGGAGCCTTCTCTTCTCCAGGCTGAACACTCCCAACTCTCTCAGCCAAATAACAGAAATATTAATAATAGTGTAATACCGACAGATTTAACGTTGTTAACACTTCAGTGTCATTCTCAACCTAGCGAGACTCTCCGGCCCGATGGGAAACATCCCTGAGAGACGGACGAGGCCGCGCTCTCCCGCCGGCCCGGCTCCCCCCGGCTCTCCCCGGCTCCCGCAGCCCCTCCTCACCCCCCACTCCTCCGGGCAGCGGCACGAAACGCCCCGCGGAGGGGGCGGCCGCCGGGGGTGGGGGGAGCAGTCACCAGCGCTGCCCCCGCCGCCGGCCCTCACCTGCTGCCGGTCGGTCTCCTTGCTCTTCTGGCCCTGCTTCCGCGCGTACCACAGCCCGATCTCGCGGCCCTTGAGGTGGCTGGGGTGGCGCCCCCGCCCGCCGCCGCGGCCCCCGTGTCCTCCCGCGGAGGAGGAGGAAGAGGAGGAGGAGGCGGCGGCCCCGCCATCGCCGCCGCGGCCCCGGCCCCAGTCCCGGCGGTGCTCGTAGCTCATGGCCGCCCGGCAGCCGGCCCTCAGCACCGCCGCCGCGCGCCGCATCCGCCGCCTCACTTCC